>DF368967.1:1596-15837 GCA_000787875.1 Solanum virginianum
AATAAATTAAGTTTTTTATAATTATCAAAAAGGTGATATATTTTTGTGACATACTTCTAAAAAAATGTGTACTATCCTTGAGGTAATGATAAGATTTGCATACATGTTACCCTCTTCAGACACGACTTAGTTGAATTTTATTGAATATGTTGTTGTTGCACTTCAGAAAAACATAAATTAAAACAGA
Organism: Solanum virginianum; assembly: GCA_000787875.1. Taxonomy (NCBI): domain Eukaryota; kingdom Viridiplantae; phylum Streptophyta; class Magnoliopsida; order Solanales; family Solanaceae; genus Solanum; species Solanum virginianum. The sequence goes on from DF368967.1 coordinate 1,784, forward strand.
GAAAATATTATTTATCCATTTTAGAGATTTATGCGGCATTCTTGATACTTCCATTGAGTTTATTTTTATGATACAGTGGACAAGTAAAGACTTGTTTAGGTGCCATGTGAATGGTAACATTTTTATTTGATCTTATAGAAGAAGAAAAAAACATATTGAAGATCAGTTTCTTTTATTTAGCGTTGTAAATATTAAAATATTGATTTGAAAATGCATATTAGGTAGGATTTGCATATTCACTCACAAATCTTTACTTTTTTCTCCAATTTTAAATTCATAAATCTTGCACTTTCAATTTCACTTTGTAACTTTTCATACTCTTTAGTTAGTTTATTTGATCAAACTTTTAAGATATAATTATTTTAAAAGCATTTGTTTTCCTAAATGCTTTTTGGAAAAAAAAATAATCAAAGAATAATAATTTATGTCTGATTAATTAATTTTTAAAAAATGTTTTACTGATAAAGCAATAATCTATGCTTGGGTCAATATTATAAAAGCGTTCTAAGAAAAAAAAATGTCATGATCTTTCACCTAAACACCTTAATTAAATTAAAAATTTATTAAACTCTCAACCTACTCAGAAACTATTTTATGAGACTTTTTTTTGACAATTGGCAAAGGAGCAAATGACTAATTACGTGTGACACTTTTGAGTAAAAGAAAACATTAACTATTTAATACACGCAATAAAATGCTATTCTCAAAATAAAAAATCTTACGTTACACTTGATCCAGAAAAAAATCACAGCTTTTAAAAAACCAAAACAAAAAAAAAAAAAAAAAAAACTATGCAATCGTAAAAAAAATATCAAAATGATATAGTTGAACCCTACGACAAGTGTCAAGTGTTCGACTTAATTAAACTATCTAAGTGAAAAATCGTCTCGAACTTTCATTAACTTTGCCCCAACACAAGGGGAGTCTGGGGAGACACCAGTCTGGAAAGACCGCCAGAAATTTGTCGTAGTAAGACCCAACAACCCACAATTCAAAAGATATAATTACAATACATATATGTAAAATTGAGATAAAAGTATCGTGCACAGTGTTGAACGAGAAGAAAGTTCATCTCCTGCATGAGGCAGTTAGTCGACAAATTTTTGTTACTGGACTATAGCCTAAAAGTGCAGTAAAAATCATATACTAAAGATCATGTACCACAATTCTTGTGAAGTGTCATAGACCATAACAAGAAAAACAACAGCATATCCAATGAAATTTCACAAGTGGAGTCTGAGGAACATAAAAATGTACGCAGACCTTACCACTATCTCATAGGGGTAGAGAGGTTGTTTTCAAAAATCCTCGTCTCAAAAATCCATAAGCAGAGATCATAGCAAGAGGAGAACATATACACATAACTATCTATATTTTCGGAAAATCAACCAAGATCCCTCAGGATTCATTCTATCAAGTCTTAAGTCTAAAGACCAACATATACAGTACTGAAGCACTTTCAGACATACAAGACGACGGATCGAATCAGGGGAAAATACATATAAATTCATTGCAAAATGGTGCCCGGAAAATGAATGGGCAAATATTTACACAACACCCATCATCATTTTCACCTAACATCCCTGATAATTTTTTACAATATGCAATCCTACCACCATACTTGGTTTCTACAACTACAACCGGGTCCAGCTGCAAGACGTCGCACAAGCATACCTAGCTACTCTAACTGCATGCAACGACGCGAATGAAAATCCCCAGAACATGTATAAGTAAAACAGGGATGAGCATACGCAGCAATTTACAGGTGCTGCTACATCTCTCACATAACTACCCTAAACCAATAACACTTGTATAGAGATGACTATTGATGTTTAACTGCCATGATAAAGACTAAAAGTTCTTAGTTGCAACCATCCTTCAACCATAAAGAACCTTCATGTTGGAACCTTCAGATGAGTACACAGCTAAAGACCTCCATGAAGAATTCCTGCAGAAGTATAAGACACACAAAATTCTTTAGAACTTCTCATGAGATATAGAGAAGAAACATCGTAAACAGTGTTAAGAGAAAATTCAATAAAGATGCACATAGCACTTGAGCCCCAAAAAGCAGTCCAGAATAACTGAGCGAGCATACACTATTAGCTGTGTACTCACACACAATATTTGGATGCACAAAATCATTTTCTACCCAGAAAAAGAATGACTTAGCCATATCTTATTATCATTTCTAATGATTTTAAATCCAATAGTGAATAATCTTCCAATGGGCTGATTTATAGACCAGGTGAATTCGAAGCTAACCAAAGCAAGTAAGCATAGATAGAAAATTGAAAAATCAAATAATATTCAAACCGAGTATGAGAAGACAAGACTTCTGTCACAAACACATCAATCTTACACGAACAACGCAATCACATAATTTTCCAACTTTGTAGATAATTTGGTAATACCATTAATGTACTAACTAAGATGGTATGACAATATTTTTGTGCTAAATAGGATCAAGCTTAATCATTTTCAGGAACTTCTGACTTCTTCTTTAATGTTTATTCCATAAATCATCTTTTCAATCAAAAAAAAAAAATTAAAAAGATAACTAGTGATAAGGTAAGTTAAAATAGGGTAGCTTTACAACTGTTTAGTCCACAACAATCTTATCTAAAACTATTTAAGGACTAACGTCGCATAAACTATCAAAGTCCCTTCCTGGCCCAAACCACCATATGTCAACCTTCAATGATTTAATCAACAGCATGCGCAAGAGAATTTTGCAAGAGTTGAACTAACCACACACAAAAAAAAATGCAAGTCCACAAGAAATAAGAAAAAAAGTTGGCTAACTGACTCACCTGCGCTAAGCGGCCTTTCAATCAACGGCCCGCTTCTGATCCAGATCCGGAGGAACTATCACTATCAGAATCTGAAAAGGCAAGAGCAAAAGATATCAGACACATGCAGTGAACTACTGGCTGCAAAATCAATAAAATTAAACATGCGAAAATTATGGTGCACTAAAAGATGAAACATGCAAAAGATAATCGGTAATTACCACTTGAGGATGACCCAGAATCGCTGCTAGAACTGCTTGAACTAGTAGACCTACTTGCATTATCCATCTGTCTTCCAGCTTCTGCATTTGTAGCAAGAGTAGTACTGTTATTTTCACCTAATCAAGTTTAAAAAAGAAATACAGAACCATGTTCTCTGAGTATTTTCCACCGAAAGCATGAACCTTGATACCAATCTGGGAAAATAGTAACATGTATTAGACGCTTACCAGTATTGCTGTTCAGCGCACCAGCAACCATAGGAGCAGAATTCTGTAAAGAAATGCGACAAATTAAGAAATTCCTACCAAACAAAAATGTAAAAAAGAGGGTGGGGAAGGAAAAGAGAGGGATTTCTAGATCAAAGCTCACCATAACTGGGGCAGTCCGTGCACCTCCTCTGGCTTGAAGAGCAAGTTCAGTCTTTCTCTTCTGCTTGCTTAAGTTCTTTTTGTAATTGGTAACAAACCTGTCAAGCTCCCAGAGGGTTTCCACATCAACAATGTCTATGTCTATTTCAATCTCTTCACCATGTTGATTAAATGTTAAGTTCCTCTTCTTAATAATCTGAACAACAGCATCAAGCTTTTCTGTAGGTAGACTCTGAAGAAGCGTGCTGAGTTTCTGTTTTTCTTCATAGGTCATATCCCTTTTATTCACATCATTAGCTTTAGGCTTCTTAGGAACTTGTGGCCTACCAACATGACCTGTGCGCGATGGCTTGAACCTGGAATCAGCTGGTCCAGTCATTGACTCAGACCTATCCAATCTCCTTGCTTGGGAAGCAGGTGGAGCTGCATGAGAAGTTGCAGAAGCACGGGCAAAGGGGGAAGGGTGAGGCGCCTTTCTTGAAGGCGGGGTAGGCAAACCTGCATCATAATACATTTGATTCCTCCAATCTGGATTGAAGTCAGCCTCTATAACTGCCCACTTATCTTCAAAAATCTTTACCAACTGTTCCGACATAACATGAACATCATGCCCTTTAGGATTATAAGTCATGGCATTACGAAAGACAAGTCTTACATCCTCAGCAAACTCCCTGGGAGACTTGTACAAATTTCGAGATAGCTTAGCCTTAATAGTGCCCAAATCCATTGGATGCTTGATTATATCATGATAATCATGCAGCCCAAGAGCCTCCACATTCACTGGCTCATTAAACACCCAACCATGTTTGTGCTTCATCAACCTCTGAAGTAGGGTGGTGCATCTCTTAAACACCTGATTTCTATGCTTATCAAAGCCAAATCCAAATGGATACCCCCGCTCCGACTCACCACGGTGCTTCCTCCCACCACCATTTGACTTTTTTCTATTGCTTTCCAGAGGCAGCCTATCCTTCCCAAGTAGGAATTCGGAATTAGGGTAATACTGATTGGCCTTTGGTGTCCTCTTCTCCTTCTCCACAAATTCAGCACCTCCATTATTGTTTTCCACAACCGCAACCCTTGGTCGCTGGAATGGTCTCAATCCAGGGTGCCCCACCAAACCCACCTCTGAATTCCCTCGCACTAAAGACCTACTATTCACCATACCATTATCGATATATTGTGGCTGATTATAAGAATTAACAGCACCACTAGGAAGAGCGGTAATCCTACCAACATCAGTACTAGTCTTATCTCTGGTCAGCTGAAGCTCCTTAGCTTCAAGCTTCATAGCTAAACTCCTAATCTGATCAAGCTCACCCTTTAACTTCCTCCTAACATCTCTAATCTCATTTCTTGATGTCGCTCCCACTATATTAATCCTAACTTTATCATGAACCCTAGAAATTACAGGCTTAACTGTCCCACCCGGCTCACCATGCCCTCTAGTTGATCCACCCATAAAACTCGCTATGGCAGCCTCTTCACCCCCAACTTCCCCACCATTATTCGGCTCCACAACCGGGCCTCCCCCACCCTCAGCCACATCTCTACCTTCTAAACCAGCCTCTGATCCAAGGGCATCTTCCTGCCCTTGTCCATCATTTCTCAATTCTACCTGGTCCCCATCCCTCCCATCTTCCAATCCCAAATTCCGAGGCGAAGAATCTCTCAATTGAAATCCCGCCGCCTCCTCCTGACGTTTCAGTAATTCACCCCCAGATTCCCGTTCCCCAGCCTCTACGGCCTCGGAAGATGGCCGCCCACCATTTTTTTCCCCATCCTCATTGATCTCCGCAGCGGCGGCAGTAACGATGTTGCTCGGATCCTCATTCTCCTGGTTCCTTCTACGCTTCCGGGTATAAACCTTAATAGGGCTTCCCCACCTTAACCTTTCGTTAAAATTCAAATCGTCGGCATGTGAAGCCATACATGAAACCTGGAAAAAAATCCACCAAACTCACCGTAACATCTTCAAAACACCAAAAACAAAAAAACCAAAAATTTAGGGTTCCTCAGAACCCCATTAATCTTAACAACCCTAGCTCGAACAGATCTTCAACAAAAATGGATTCAATTTTCAGAAAATCAAAAACCGGTACGGAACTAGGGTTTTTCCAAATAATAATAAAATAGTAAAAATTACAAAAAAAAAATTAAATTAAAATAATTTGGGGAAGAATAGAATAAAATTAGGGTTAAAAAAATTGGGGGCGGAGCATAACAGAAGAGAGAGAAACAAGATGATTACCTGTTGAGAGAGAGAGAGCGAAAGAGCAGAGTGTTTCGGGTCGGATCTCCGAAAAAAAACTATTACTCGCTTTGTTTTCTACGTACGTTATACTTACTGTTCTGTTTCTTTTTATATTGTTTCAGACACGCGCTTGGCGTGGCGGTGTCTGTCTTGTTGCCACGTCAGATGTCTTGGGAAATGTGCACTGACAGACTACTATTTTGTTTTCTTCCCACTTTATACTCGACTATCCTCGTGCTTACTTCACTTTTTATCAAATATGTTATATTTTGTAGAGAGAGTTTTATCATATAATGCGTGAAAAAAAATCATTTTTATTTATTTAGAAGTTCAAAAATAGATTTTTCATGTTTTATTTTTATCTTTATTATTAACTAGTGCAGTGTACGTGCTTTGCACGTACATAGCACATTAATTTAAAAATTATATATGAATGTTATCTTGTCATTAAATAAATATAAATATTCATGAATATATATTTGTTTAATGCAATAATTACTTATTTTTCAAATCATTTTTGTCAAGATGGAATACTCTATTTGTTTCAAAAACAACAACATACCCAGTAAATCCCACAAGTGGAGTTTGGGGAGGGTAGGATGTACGCAGACCTTACCTCTACCTCAAAAAGAATAACTTATTTTTCTTTTTAGTCTGTTTTAAAAAAAAATTACTCCCTCCATCCCATTTTATGTAGTACCCTTTGATTTGGCGCAATTTTTAAGAAAAAAAGTAAGACTTTAAAAACTTGTGGTCTAAAATCATTCTGAGAAATTTGTGTGGTTGAGATTCATTTCATTAAGGGTAAAAGGGGAATTTTAAAGCCAAATTATTTCCAATTAGAGTAAGGTGATATTCTTTTTTGGAACGGATCAAAAAGGAAAAGGTGTCACATAAAATAAGATAGATGAAATACTTAATTTCCTTTTTAGTCTATTTAAAAAAGAATGATTTATTTTTTAGTTTCTACTCACTTAACTTGACTATCCTTGTGCTTGATTCGCTAAGTTTTATTACTTTCCTTCGAACCACTTTACTTAGCTTGTTACATTTTCTATTGGGGATGTTATGTTTTCTAGGGATTATTCAAAGTATTTTACATCATGTAACTTGTATATTTTGTATAAAGACATGAGTTAACTTGTTTTTCTTTAGTCCATATTAAGCGAATTGTTTAAGATATGATATAATGATTTAAAAAATTATTTTCTTTTTTATTTTTATTTATCTAATAATTCAAGAATAGATTATTTTTTTAATTTTAATTGTCATTTTTAACATATAACAACAACATATCCTGTGGGTCATTTTTAATATATTGAGAAAAAAATTATTTTGTCATGTTTTATTCTTGTCCTAAGTATTAATTACTTATTTTTCAAATTATTCAAAAAGAATAATTTATTTTCCTTTTTAGTTTATTTTAAGAAAAATTTATTCTCCTTTTAATGAAAATAATTAAAAGTTATTTTCCACTATTATCTTTTTAATTATTGCTAAATTATTCTTTTAATTTAGAAAAGAATAATAAATATGGGAGGAAAAAAAGTTTCAACAATTTTCTTGGACTTTCAATAATTTTCCAATTTTAAATTATGAAAAACAAATTCAATAATTCACATAATTATATGGGCTAGAGGGAGTGACATTCATACACTATTTTAAAAAAATTGTATGTTTTCGATTATCATATCTTTTTTAGAATATGTCTATATGCTCTTCTTAGATTTTCTATATTAACTACGTAATGTCTATTATTAAAGAGAATAATTAATAAATAAAAATATATTTTATTATATTTTAATTTTTTTAAATGATAATTACCATTTATTTTAAATATAAGAACAACAAATAAAGTGGTCTAGAGGATGTATAAGAACTTGATGTATAACATCTATATTTATGAAAATATAAGTATTTTTGAAAGAAGTGATTTTTCACATAAGTATTTTGGTAATATTGGGACAAGCACAAGATATCATACTTTATTAATATAAAAAGAAAATTCAAATTAATTAATTAAATATAAATTGTTGCTTTCTAGAAGATCTTTTCAAAAGGCTTTATAAAAAATAAATACTTTTACAATAATCAAATCTTAAAAGTTTGATGACAAAATTATTAAAAGTGTATGAGATGTTGAAATGACAAGTCAAACTTAGAGTACATGATTTATGCATTAAAAATTGGAGAAAAGTAAAAAAGAAATGAATAATGTAATATCGCTTAAAATATATTTGTATTAATTGGATATTTTAAAATAAAATTTTAGATTTTTAAAAATTATATGAAAAGTATAGTACAATTTTTTAGTATTCAATATAATAAAATAATATATTTTAAAATATAATCAATTAAAATTTTTAATTTAAAAAAAAAAAAACTGTGACAACTAAAAAGAATTGAAGGAGCATATGCTAAAGGACTATTTTTTCCTAAGTGGCATATGTCAAGGGGCCAAAATACTTCAATCTTCATACATTAATGACCATTTTCTCTACTGATTTTGTGACCTAATTTGGACAGTAAATGATTTTTTTCTTAGCAACACAAAAATTGGATATGAATTATAGGTAATTTATATATTTATTCGAGCAAAAATTAATTGTATGTATGAATATTTATTTAGCATGTATGAATTTTACGAGTCATGGATGAAAATCGAATATAAGATCTTTTATTAAAATAAGAATTGAGTTTAATATTTTTTACGTTTCTACTTAAAAATCAGTTCAAGATTTAAAATATAATATTAAATACCACTTCAACACACAAGTTCAACCTCAAGATTTTATATATGTTAAGTTTAAATTGTTCTTCATTTATATGAATAATTGACACATGAAATGTTGATTGACTTAGTATTTATGCACTATTAGAAATGTCCATAACATGTTCGCAAAAAATAATTGTCAAGAAAAAAATGAATTTAAACAATTATTGATTGATCGAAATTTTCTTCAAATATTGAATGATCTTTTTATCGTTAATAATTAGTTTTAACCCTATTTTCTTTTGAACATACTTCTTTAACCTAAAAATCTATTAGCAATATTTCTTTTCGGACATACTTCAAGTTGACTCACTATCAAATTAAATTTTTAAAGATATGTTAATAGTAGGAACATTTCTTACGATATTACAAGTTTGAGAAAGGGGAAAATAAATACTAAATTTTCCACAAAAAAATGTTAATACATGTTAATAAAAAGTAAATTACTTAGTTTCTATTTGCTTATCCTATTTAATAATTGTGGTTCATATTAGAAGGATAATTGATGTTTTAAGTGATGATAACATTGTGTTTCTTATGTTAAAAGTTTATCCATGAGGTAAAGGTAAGGTCTATATATATTTTTCTTTCTTCAGTCTTTACTTATGGAATTTTCATTGATATGTCGTTGTTGTGTATGTTATATTCTCTTCATATATCATTCTAACATATTACATTGAATATTAACATACATGTTATTAATGCTTAACAGTGCAAATATATATATATATATATATATATATCAAATATATTACATTTCATTTCAATATTTCTCTATTTAATAATAGAACTGAGTATGGTATTCAAAACCATTTACTTTCAGACATTTTTTGTTGCCTTTGCTTTACTTATTTTGTTGCTTAGTGTTTATATTTACACATTATATGTCAAAGACGATGAAGTCTTGAGAAAGTTTTATATTTATGAACATGTTGAGCAACTTTAAGTTTACTTGCATGTGAAGCAGGTAGGACTTTAAAAAAGGACTGTTTAAGATTTTTTATAGCGTTTGATATTAGAAAAAACAAGATGTATTATGTTGCAACAGCAACAACATATTCAGTGAAGTTTTGAAAGTGGAGTCTAGATCGAGATGGTAGCACATAACAAAATACTGTATTTTTGTATAAAATTAGTTATTTAAAACTTAGCCTAAATTATTCCTCTACTTTACAATCATATAAATTTTCAGACACGACATACATAAAAATCCACTATATTCTTTCATGCAAAAATAGTGGTTTAAAACTATGCTTAAATAATATTGTTATTTAATAATAATATGCATGCAATTTTGACTCACTATACACGTGCAACGCACGTGCGATAAAATTAGTATTATATTAAAAACACAAAGTGTTTAATGTTTAATAAATTATCATTCATCTTTTTTTACCATTTTATAATAGATTTACATTAAATATAATAGTGATTTAATTATTTTTCTTACATTTTTATAATATTCTTTATTTGAATTATGTAGAAAGTCCTTACTTAAAAATAATAATTTGCAATTATTATTGAACTTTCAAATCAATAAATAAATATTTCCTATGTTTCTCCTTTTTATATTGTTTTGGACACGCGCTTGTCGTGGCGGTGTTCGTCCTGTTGCCACGTCAGTGGTTAGGGAAAACGTACAATGACACACTACTAGTTTTTCAAAAATAGATTTTTCATGTTTTACTCTTCTCCTTAATATTAACTAGTTCAGTGTACGTTCTTTGCACGTATATGTCATATCAATTTAAAAGTTATGTATAAATAGTACATTTTCATTAAATAAATACAATATTCATATAAACAAAATTAAATAAATAATATTAGTTTGATGGAATAATTTAGTCTATTGTGAAACAACAAAGAAGAGAAAAACAATTCGATTGTTTATATTATTGATATATTACTTCCTCCGTCTTATTTTATGTGGAATTCTTTGACTTGACACAGTATTTTTAAAAAAATTTAAAACTTGTGATTTAAAATAATTCTTAAATATTTGTGTAGCTGAGAATCATTTCATTAGTATTAACTAGTTCAACGTACGTACTTTGCACGTATGTGCCACATCAATTTAAAAATTATATATAAATAGTATCTTTCCATTAAATTGTATTTTTATTTTAAATCGTGACAAGCAAAGTGATTCGTAAGAAAATAATAAAAGTTAGTGAAGCAAGCACGAGGCTAGTCAAATTCGGTGAGTAGAAACCAAAAAAAAAGTCATTCTTTTTTAAAGAGACTAAAAAAGAAACTAAGTCTTTTTTTTAAAAAAAAAACAAACTAAAAAGGAAAATAAGTTATTCTTTTTTAAACAGATGGAGTATTTTATCTTGACAAAAATGATTTGAGAAATAAGTAATCTATCTATATTATATTAAAAGCGTGAAGATCATTAGAAATGTACTTTGAACTTTTTATTCTTTCGTTAAAAATCTTTAGGAATGATTTTGACTATCAAATATTTTATTAATAAAAGTATATGGTATAACAAATTTAAAAAGAAAAAAAGTCAGTAAAATCATGTTGAAAACATTAAGCTAATTTTTTTATATTTCGGAATCTTTTGTTATAATAAATTTTACTCAGTTAATTATTTTATTCTAATTATTCAACTCTAAATTATTACTTTATGTATTAAAAAATTATTAATATACATATATTATAAGCAATTGAATTGATTTTCTCATTTTTGTCGTTTCTCAATAGACTAAATTATTGCATTAAACTAATTATATATTTTTAATTTTATTTACATTGTTTTTATTTAATGACAAGGTACTACTTATATACAATACAATTTTTTAAATTAACGTGACACATACGTGCAAAGCACATACACTAACGTAAAATACTTTCAACAATCGCTACAAAACATAACATTCCTGATAAAAAAATGAGATAAGTAAAGTGAATCGTAAAAAAATAATAAAAGTTAGTGAAATAAGCACGAGGATAGTCAAGTTAAGTGAGTAGTAACCAATGAAAAAATACTATTTATATATAATTTTTAAATTGACGTGGTACATATGTGCAAATCATATAAATTAAAACTAGTATTATATTAAAAGCACGGAGCGTTTAATGAATTGTTGTTTATTTTTTTTACCATTTTAAAATTAGATTTACACTAAATATAATAGTGATTAATTATTTTTCTTATATTTTTGGTGAAATATTCCTTATTTGAATTATGCAGAAAGTCCTTACAGTTAGGACTTAAAAATAAATAATAATTTGCCTATTATTGGACTTCCAAATTCAAATCAATAAATAAATACTTCATGTGTTTCTGCTCTTTATATTGTTTTGGACACGCGCTTGTCGTGGCGGTGTTTTTCCTGTTGCCACGTCAGATGCTTGGCAAACGTGCAATGACATACTATTATTTTGGTTTCTTCTCACTTAACTACCCTCGTGCTGAGTTGTCACGCTTAGTATCAAAAATAGATTTTTTTTTTCATGTTTTATTCTCGTTCTCACTGTTAACTAGTTCAGGACATGTGTTTTACATGTACGTGGCACATCAATTTAAAAATTATATATAAATAATATCTTGTCATTAAATAAATACAATATTTATGTAAATAAAATAAAATAAATATAATTAGTTTAATGGAATATTTTAGTCTATTGTGAAAAAGACAAATATAAGAAAATCAATTCAATTGAATAATTAGAATAAAAATAATTAACTGAGTAAAATTTAATGTAACAAAAGATTCCTAAATATAAAAGGAATAGTTTAATGTTTCCAACATAATTTTACTGATTTTTTTAATTTTTAAATTTGTTATGCTATACACTTTTATTAACAAAATATTCGACAGTCGAAATCATTCGTAAGGGTTTTTTAACAAAAGGGTAAAAAGTTCAAATAATATTTCTACGAGTCTTCACACTTTTAATATAGTGTAGATATAGATAAATTTCTTATTTCTCAAATCATTTTTGTCAAGATGGAATACTCCATCTGTTTCAAAAAGAATAACTGTTGACATCAAATTTTGGCCCAACACTTCGAAAATTCTTACTTTTTATGTTAATATTTTTAATTAGCTTAAAATACTTTTGGACGATTTTAGATTAATTTTTTTTGATAATTGCTCTTATTTTTAGAATATTATAATTTTAATTAGTTTAATTTTAAATTTTAACGCAGTATGATAATCAATTTTTTCTGTTCAGATATAATTATACGCGTATGTCTAATTGACCCATAATTTTGACCCATTATCTTTCTAGCCCTCTAGGTTTTGACACGAAATATGTATATAATTAGGGGGTGGATGAATAATATTAAGATTAGAATTTAATAATTTTTAGATTTTTTGGAAGTTTCACTATTCATTTTCTTCTCGCTGAAGAGTTTGCCGGAGCTCCGGTAGCCCCTCTCCCCCTTTCCCTCACCTCGCCGGAAAATCCCCTCTCTTCTCCACCTTTAGACTCAGCCGCCCCGACTCTCTCTCTCTCTCTCTCTCTCCCCCATCATTGCTCATCTCAATCACCGCCCCTTAACCCGCCGAAAACAACACCCATGGGAGCTCCCATTTCCACCACCACCACCAAACCCTTCTTCCCCAACATTGAAACCACCCAAATCAACCATTGAAAACCACTGTTTCTCCTTTTGAAAACCGCCCAAAACCTCGCTTGAAGACCTTCATTGACACCCTCAAATCACCTCCAAAATTCTGCCCAAACGCCATTAAACAAAGCACAAAATCAGCCCCTTAACCCATGAAAACACCATCATGAACCAGCACCAAAATGGCACCTAAAACCCCATTTTTCGTCGCCAAATCAGTCCGCGAAATAGTCACCAAATCCCACCTGAAAAAACCCCTAACGACCCCTGTTTCGGTTCCAAAAATGTAGCCCCCAAACCACCCACAATCACTTCCGCCCCCAAACCACCCACAACCACTTCCGCCCCAACAGGCAAAAACTATCCAAATCCGCCCAAAAACAAACCCAAAAACACAGCCAACAACAACACAAATTAACAACTTAAAACCCCCACAATAGCCTCCAAAATCAGCCGGAACCCACCCCAAAGAACCCCCCAAAACGCCACCAAAAAAAATAACCTCACATCGCCCGTTACACAGCCATTAAGGATCGCAGAAGCTCTAAGTTCCGGCAAGTGCAAGGAGAAATCAACCGATGAGCGTCAATAACCAGACCAGGCTAGCAACCAGCCGGTAAGCTCCAGAGTAAAATGAGTCAATAACCCATTTCGAGATTTGATTGAAAAATGCTCTCCCTCCGATAACCTCTTTTCTTGTACTGTTTCTTGTATATTGTCAATTATTTGATGTTGCATTTGATGAATGTTTCCTATGTTATTTCTTAAATAGTTGTATATTATTTTATTTTTGTTGGCTATTTACTGGTTTTGTCTTTCATTATTTGTTTAGATTAACTTTTATTTTCTACATTTTACGTATAATTTGTATGTGGTATCTTTTCCAACTTCCGATAACCTTGAAATTATATCACTGCTCCATTTGGTTCATAGTTAATTATCCTTAGTTGATTTTATTCACTGTTTAAGAATTTTGTTAGCAAATCTTGTCTTGATATTTCATTTGGTTTATTTTATTGTTAGTTCTTTCTGTACATTTCTCTTTTGTTGTTTGTTT
>DF368966.1:0-15039 GCA_000787875.1 Solanum virginianum
TTGTCACGTCCCTAGAGGGTACCCTAGACGTGGTCGGCACTTAAAGACTGTTGCTAGTCCTCAAATGAACCACTTGGCCTCATCATGTTCATTCATTCAACAACTAATCAATCAACTAAAGACTAAAAATAATAAGTGGACAATCTAAGTCTCAAACAATATAAATAAAACAGGTTAGTCTGAAAGAAGCTAGCTCAACAGAATCTCAACTCAATAACTTGACTCTAGTCTATGAAGCCTCTATCACTATCAAATGGTGCCAATGACAAACCCATGGCTACCTCAACTCAAAAGTAAAGCTAGTCTAAATCAAGTATGACTCTATATATAAAGCTAGATGAAAATAAAATAATGATCCTCCGAAGTAAAGGAGGCTCACCAACTCTGCTGACTGCAATAGATCCTCAGCGATGCACTTGTTGACGATCTCTAGTACTTACCTCTGCATCATAAAATGATGCAGTCCAAAGGAAACATCAGTACGTGAAATGTACGAGTACGTAAAATGACTGAATGAAACATATACAGGTAGAAAAATATAGAAATAACATCAACTCAGAAGATACTCATTCAGAATGTCAAATGTCTATCTAAAGCAGGAATAAAGAGTAGACAATTGACACATCAATACCAATCAACCTCGTCAATCAACTCAACTTAGAGTACTATCAGTGGGGACCTATCTGAGAGTTTCTCATATTCGACAACAATCACTTTTGAGCCAGTGATTGTACAACAATCCCGCTGATGTTTTCACAGGCGTTTCGTACTTTCCAGGTAAAGAACAAATCGGGTCCACTAGGGATCTAGCCTCAACAAGTCCTCTATTGCTTTCACCGACTTTAACTCAAGAAGGAACCTCAATGTAATGGTTTTATCCTCACCTACGCTTGGCAACGTAGTTAATAAGTGCGAGTTGGATTTACTCTTACTCATTTAAGTGCTCAATACTCCTCTCATGACTCAATGCTCATAAAACTCCTCATCTCAATCAATCATCTCAATTAGCCTCATGGAGGCTCTCATCATCTCAATTAGTCTCATAGAGACTCTCATCATCTCATTAACTTAACCAAATGGGTCTTTCGGCCTATCATCTCAAAACTATAGATTTCAATTATGAATACTCGAGGGATCATCAAGCTCTACTAACTCATCATTATGCTCACATCACAATCAACATCAACATACTCGAGCCAAGGCCCAAGACTACATCATTAGGTTCATTCATGCATGCTTTCACAAATTAACATAGGATTTATACAATAACTCATGAAAAGTATTTAATTCAGGAAATCAAGTTTATGATGATCATCAACAAAGAAAATACTCAAGAAACATGTATGTAGACTCATTGGACTCTCAACTCCGTTATTATACCATCAATGGGGGCACATGGAAGAACAATTTCATGCTTTAATTTAGCCTTACATACTTGGTATGAAGCTTTAACAATCCACCTCGTAAGAACTCTCCTCAATCTCTTGAATTCATGTTTCTCTTCTCTTTGCCCCTCGTCTTTGTTAGAACTTAGAAAAGGACTTAGAAATGGGGGTTAAAAACCCTTTTTATGCTCAAAATGACCCATTTAGATCGTGTTTTTAGTTTAGGAGGGTTGGGAAAGGTCTGGAATGCCCCTCACGAAATTGAGAAAAAAATATCGCCTTGGGGAACATGCTCCGCGATGCGGACTGTGTCATTTTTTGAATTGTTTTTGCCAAAAATTCTCCTATCGAGTTTTCTAATCCTGTAGAAAATATTGGGATCAAGTCTAAGTGTCACTCCACGGCAGGTGCGTGTCGCATACCTGTCGCGCATTGTCATTGGAAATTATTTTTGTATCGAAAAATTATCTTTTGATCCGGTTGCTCTAAAAATCAACCAAGACCATTTTCCCACTCAATTTTTCATGTTGATCACATTTCAGGTTTAAATTTAGATGCCAAATTATTTTATATTTCTGTATTTATTCGTGTATTCCTCGATGTACAATAATGTATACCCCCATATCTCCATTTATCTTCTATATAAAATGAATACATGCCCATATTCATGAAAATCTGTCTGTGACATACATGATATATACATGTTCTCGAGAGATTTTTCATGTACAAATTTTTACTCCATACTAGTTAAATCACCCCAATTTGTTTTTAAAAATATTTGTATATAGTTTTATTTATGCATTTCAAATGAGTTACACCTACACCCACTCAAGTAAAACTACAAAAAAGTCAAGTCAAGGTACCATTATGATTTCAAAATCGGGATTTTAAAGTAATTTTTGCATTTATGAACTGAGACTGCGCCTTAAACCCTGATGGTATGTTCTTATTTTTAGTTTTCTTTAGAAATTTAGAGGTATAAATAATTTATCTTATTACAAACTTTTCTGGTATGTTAATTCACTTTGTTTCACCTTTAAAATTTTGATTTGACAACCTTCAATTAACTTTGAAGTTATAGTTTTTTTGTTTCTTTCACCTGTGGTATGGTACCTACATTGGATTCTGACTAATTTAGATGTGCTCCTTACTAAGGATTTTTTTTATATACAAGGCTCAAAATTGAGATATTTGATTAAGGGAGGAGCAACCTATCCACCGCACCACATCCTTTAGTCATTTGAGGTTTTATTATTGCTAAGCCTTTTTTTTTCCCACTAAAATCTACTTGATAATTGTTAGCCGTAATATATACATGTTAATTTTCCTTCTTTAAGTTTTCAAAACAACTTTTATTTTTGTTAATGTAAGTGAAGTCTGTTTGTGAAATCTTGATTTAAAAAACTTGAAGTTTTGGTGAGTTAATTATTTCAAGTTAAGATTGTAATTTGAAACTTATGCAAGTGGAGTTTTTGGGCTAGCCAATGTCTAGAAAAAGTTTAAAGATTTTTTGGGCTTCTTAAAGAGCTATACAAGTGATAAAAAATGAAATTTTTATGTAACTGTACATGTGACTAAAAAAGAATTTTAATAAAAATGGTTGCATGTATATATGATGTTTAAGGTTGTAAAAATAATGTATAATCATATATATATATATATATATATATATAATGTATAACATGTATCAGATAAGTATTATACATTGATATACATTTTTTATCAATATTTATACATTGAAATAGTTCATCTTTCTCAACGAACTAATTTTTTTCAATCCCAACCAACTCAAGCCTCCTCTAAATAGAAATTTTAGATATGAACTTTCCTCAATGCTTTGAACATATTGATATATTATTCACTAGAAATGATTTTCGTTTGTGGCAAGTGAAATATAACATTTGAGTTTTGAAACTCTTTCTTTGGGGGTTACTCCACTTTTCTTTCTCATGCTCTTTCTTTCTTCTTCTTTCATGGAATGAAACTTGATTGTATGTACTCAATTTTTAATTAATTCTCAAAAAGAAGCTAGGACTAAGAAAAATGGTATGGATCTTAAATTAAGGTGTTGAATCACTACTAAGAAAATTACTCCAAGCAAAAAAGTGATCTTCAGTTTCATGAAAGTAAAAAAAAAAAAAAAAAAGACTGACCTCCAAAGAACAAAAGTAATCATGCATGTTCGACTATTTTGATATGTAAAATAAAATAAGGAACCACATCAAATTAGATTAAGTGGGCAAGGAGAAGAAGCAACCCATAATGCACTTCGATTGCAATAAGGAGGAATGATCATTTTCAGTAACTAGTTTAATGTACATGCTTTGCACGTATGCATCATGTTAATATGAAAATTATGTTTAAATTAAATAAATAATATTGAGTTGATGCAACAGTTTAAATATTATATACAGGCAAAGATGAAAAAATCAATTCAATTACTTATAATATAGATATGTAATAATTTATAAATACATAAAGTAATAATATAGAGTTGAATAGTTAGGAGTTAAATAATTAATTGATCAAATTTTAATTTTAAAAAAGACTCCTAAATGTAAAGGGAGTATTTTAATGTTTTTGATGTAATTTTAATTATTCATTTTCTTTTTTAATTTGTTATATTACATACTTTATTAACAAAATATTTGATAATCTAAATTTTAATTAACTTCAAAGTCTTAAATATTAAAAAACAATAGTAATATTTTTTTCGTTTCACCGCAATCTAGATAATTATTTATATAGAATAGTTTTACATCAAAAGTGAATTCTAAATATAAAGAAATTCTAATTCAAAAGTGAATCTTGATATTAAATAAATGAAAGAGTAAATACTTAATAAATTAAATAAAATAGTGAGTAGACAATTTTGTCCAAAGGAAAGTATTTTAATGAAGGGCAAAAAGTTCAAACAACATTTATGAAAGCCTTCACGCTTGTAATATAGTATAGATAAATAAAAATTGAGTTATTTTGAAAAAGAAATTTTAAGGGCTAATTTCAAATATATATAATAAAATAATTATTTTACAAAAAATACGATTATTTTTTATTAACATAGAAATAATCAAAAATCGTAGAAAGTAGACACCGACTATACAATATAGCTTGTCAAAAGTCATTGAAAATATACACTGATTATACAATATATATCAGACATATATAAGTTATTCATTGACATACACTATAAAGCATCCAAAAATCTCAATATAGTTTAACTATACATAAGGTGTACAAAGTATACGTTGAATATTAATTAATCTCGATCAACTGAAATATATATATATATATATATATATATATATATATATATATATATATATATATATATATACACACTATATATATATATATATATATATATATATATATATATATATATATATATATATATATATACATCTATAAACACTATTTGTATAATGATCATGAGATATAATGATCAAGATATTCAAATCAAATAATCTCAACTAGGAATTTTTAAAAATAATAATTAAATATGCTTAATCCTTTATCAGATAATTAATGGTCAAATTTTTTTAAAATCAAATTGCTTGAAATAAGAATCAAAGAAGGTCCTTCATTGCTTCAAAAAATGTATATCACATACAAAACAATAATATACCTAGTGAAATTCCACAAGTGGGGTCTGGGAAGGATAAAATGTATGCACACCTTACCACTACCTCATAGAGATAGAGAGGCTGTTTTCGAAAAATCTTCGTTTAAAAAAAAAACAAGCCTCATAAGCAAAAGGTACTAGATATGAAAAAAAGCAGAAAAAAGAAAAGAAAAAAAGAAAGAGAAAACAAACGTCTAATAATGAAAAGCAAATGATAGTATATAAATACAATAAAAGTAACAAATATAAGATGAATAATGACAACACAGGATGTAAAAATACGACTACTCCTACTAACTTAATATATCACAATGTCATACATCAACCTACTTCTACTAACCTATTAGTCTTCTATCTTAATACACGACCTCCACTTCTTTCTATCTAAGGTCATGTCTTGGTGAGATGAAGTTTCACCATATCTTGTCTGATCACCTCCCCCCTATACTTCTTCGGTCTACCTCTACCCCTTTTTGTAACCTCTAAATTCAACCTCTCACACCTTCTAACAGGTGCATCGACACTTCTTCTTTGCACATGTCCAAACCATCGCAGTCTCGCTTCCCTCATCTTGTCATCTACATGAGCCACCTCTAACTTCTCCCAGATGGTCTCATTCCTAATCTTATTACTCCTAGTATGTCCACACATCCATCTCAACATCCTCATCTCTGCGACCTACATCTTCTGAATATGTCGTTTTTAATTGACCAACACTCTACCCCATATAGCAGAGACGGTCTAACCACCATTCTGTAAAACTTGCCTTTAAATTTAGGCGTTATCTTTTTATCACACAATACTCTAGAGGCAAGCGTCCATTTCATCCATACTGCCCCAATACGATGTGTGACATCATCGTCGATATCACCACTATTCTAGATGATGAAACTTAGATACTCAATTTTTCTCTCTTTAGAATAGGTTGAGTGGCAAGTTTCACTTCAATGTTTTTTTAACCTCTTGCAACACTAGACTTATACTCAAAGTATTGTATTTTAGTCCTGCTCAGTTTGAACCCTTTGAATTCCAAAGTATATCTACAAACCTCCAATCTATCATTAACTTTAGCCTGAATTTCATCAATCAATACTATGTCATCTGCAAATAGCATACACCATGAAATTCACCTCCTCCTGGATAGACCTTGTCAGTTCATCCATTACTAAGGCAAAAAAAAAAATGCGCTCAACACAAATCCTTGATGAAAATCCCATTTTAATAGGAAAAACACTTTGGCTCTCTTCCTTCTGTTCTTACATGAATTTTGACTCCATCATACATATTCTTTATCACCCTAATATATACCATTGGAACACCTTTCTCCTCTATACATCTCTATAGAACATTCCTCGGAACTTTGTCATAGGCCTTCTCAATATGAAGGTTCTTCTTTCTCTCCCTATATTTCTCCACTAATCTCCGAACAAGATGGATTGCTTCAATAGTTAGACCGCCACGACATATAATTAAAATTATGAGAGCATCTAATTTGTGCCCAAGTTGTGGTATGTTCCTTTTCATGAAAAGCCAAAATAAGTGGCAGAAATTAAAGGCACCTAATTCCTCTTTCTATAGCAAGTAAACTTGTAGTAATATTCCATAATTCTTTGTGAGCAAAAGTAGATGGATGTATATTTAGAAAAAAGATGATTGATATATGTGTTGCTTCAATTGTTTAGCATTTTTGGATAATGGATAAAAGCTTTATGCTTGAATTTCCTCCGAAAATGGTGCTCTCCACGTCCTCTCTAGCAATATTGTTTCCCTCCTTGGAGATACATGATATTCTCCAATTATGTACATGATATTCTCCAAATTAAATGAAAAGACAAAAATCTCATTATAATATACTATACCATAAAATAAACGTGAAGAATTGTATATCCAGTTGAGGTGCATAACTAGTGTAAAGTAATATTATGTGCATATCAAATACCTATTTAATGTATTTTGAGAAATTGAATAGAGAAAGACATCTTTGGAACATTATAAGGGTAATTTGAAGCATAAATTAATATCTTTTTTTTTAATTATATTTTACATCACTATTTTAGATCTAAATAAGAAGGCATGATCGGGATAGTGTAACATACTAAATTTTTGCCTTAATTTATGTGGCGTGGTGTCATTGGGTACATAGTTTAAAAAGAAAATAAGACTTCCAAATTTATGCCCTAAAACAAGAATTTATAATTATATTTGTGTTTATAAATTATCTTATTAAAATAAAAAAATAAGAATTTTAACTTTAACTAATTTTAGATAAAAAAATGCATATAATAAAAAAGAAAAGTATGAATTATAAATTAAGATAGTGCGAGTAATCGCTTTTACCATAAATGATGTGTTATTGATAGATCAGCTGCCTTTATTGATGAAGGATATGATAATTAACAAAATAATGTAAAATAAAACAAAATAACACTAGTTATGGGATTTAAGATACTTATTTTACTTGGAATTTAAGTTATATTATGTTGGCTTACGTATATGCATTTTATTATTAAAATAAAATATTAAGTGCATATATTAGTAGTATAAATTATGATAGAAATGGTTATTAGTTTTTGTAACTTAAATATATATCCATTAGTTCTTGTAACTCTTATGGTCATTAGTTTCTTGTAACTTGTATGACCATTAGAGTTTTGTAACTCATGTAACCACTAGCCCATGTTCTACCCATTAGTGTCTTGTAACTTATGTAACTTCCAAGACATGATTCCTCCATTCATATACCTACATCACTATCCACATTAATCCTATTCAAGACAAAGATGAATTCTCATCTATAAATAGTGATGTTTCTTCCTTCGTGGAGAAGATATTGTAATATGTAAAGTGAAAAAATGTGAAGTGTAAATAAAATATTGTAGTGTGTGGTGAAGTGTGCAATAGTGAAAGAGAGAGTTGAGACAAAGAAAAATATTCTAAGTCTTCAACTATATTTATTATACAAAAGAGAGTAATTATATGTTGAAGGAAGGTGTTTTTATGTAGAGCTTTGAACTCTTCAACTAATCCGAAGTTGTTTGAGTCATACAACTTTGTTGAGTTGTTGAATCCTGGAGAGGACAAGTCTAGAGATGTACTGCTGGATTAGTATAGATTATGCCGCAGTGGACTTGAATCTCCTTAAAGAGAGCGAGATATCCGTGCCTCAGCCTAAATGAATTTTTATTCAATTTTGTCATTTTATTTTCAATTGTAATTTATTGTATTTGTGGTATATTACACCAATAATTTTATGGAGATTCCTGTTGAGAAAATTGTGAAAGACAATTTTGTTGGTTGTATGAGTCTTGCAACTCATTTGATTCAATTGTATAAAAATATTGTGACAAATAAAGGAGTTTGCTAGCCTAAAAATATGAGATATGTGACTAACAACTTGACTTGATATTGTGTTTGCAGTAAAAGTACTTGACAGGTACAAACAAATCAAATGAGAAAAGTTGGTGATATTTGTGAGAAATGAGAAAAAGCAAATTGTATAATTTGCTAACTCTAACATGGAGGTTGAAGTAAGAAAAATAATTTCAACTAGTGAAAAAATGAATTGATTCTTTTCATATCAAACACTTTATTTTGATAAATTAGTTTTTCTCATTTTGATTAATTGTGATAGCACTAATATTATTATGATAGAGTATAAAATTGTTATTGTAACGATAATTTCAAACCCATAAAGTTAAAACACAATATTGTGAGATCTTATTGATCAGTGGTATACCATTTACTATTTGTGTTAAATCTTGCAGATTCATATACGAAAGCCTTAGCAAGATAGGGGTCTGAAATATATCGACGGAGATGAAATATATCGAGGGAGATGAAATTGAAGTCTATAAATTCTGAGTCATATATGAGGAAACCCAACCTAGGGACTAGAGATCCTATAACCAGGTTCAATGGAAAAAATAAATCATATAATGACTTGATGTCAAATGCACTAATATTAATTTTACTCATTCTCAATGATCTGAGTGCATTTATCCTATAATGATTTATGGAGGTTGAGTCTATGAGCTCTTAACGAAAATCTGTATCTGTATGAGTGGGATGTTAAATTATAGGAGCACTTTTGACAAATTTCACCTATGTCTATGTGAAAGAAGGCTGCTTTCTATGAAAATGAGTTTGTTCTAAAAAACACTCATGAAAACAGGGATAAGCACATGATCGTAATGTGCTGGCTAAAAAGCTTATGCCAACACCTTGATTATTATGTGAGCAGTAATAATTTATTTTCCTTAAGCAATCATAGTTCAAGTTTGAGACCACTACTGACTCTGGAGTAAAGATTATTGTTTTACTAAGTGGAGGTTCAATGCAGAGCACACCTTCATTATGCATAATAGTCTACCTTCAACTAAATTGGTGAATAGCTCTCTTATTTTAATAGTAAAATGAGTGGGGAAATATTGGTGCAAAATACATTTTAATATTAAAATAATAATATTAATTAAGAACTCTCTTATTTTAATATTAAAATGAGCAGGGGAATGTTGGTGTATATGCATTTTATTATTATTAATATAAATATTAAGTGCATATACTAGTGGTATAAATAATTATTAGTTCTCGTAACTTGTATGATCATTAGTTCTTGTAACTCTTATGGTCATTAGTTTCCTGTAACTTGTATGACCATTGGAGTCTTGTAATTCATGTAACCACTAACTCATGTTCTAACCCATTAGTGTCTTGTAACTTATGTAACTTTCAAGATATGATTTCTCCATTCATATACCTACATTACTATCTACATTTATCCTATTTAAGACAAGGATGAATTCTCATTTATAAATAGTAATTTTTATTCCTTTGTGGAGAAGATATTATAATATATAGAGTGAAAAAAATGTCAAGTGTGGATAAAACATTGTAGTGTGTGGTGAAGGATAAACACCTTCCTTCAACATATAATTACTCTTTTTTGTATAGTAAAACATTCTTTAAGTAATGTCTTTATTAGGAACACAATATGTTTAAAAAGAAAATAAATATAATATTTATTTAGAAAAGGATATTGTTGACCCATTTAGTAATAACTAGTTCAATGTACCTGCTTTGAACGTAGTATATCGTGCCAAGTTAAAATTATAATAAATAGTATTTGTCATTAAAATAGATTTAATATTCAGGTAAACAAAATTAAATACTACCTTTGTCCCATTTTATATGGTACCTTTTGACTTTGCATGGTATTTAAGAAAAAAAAAGACTTTTAAAATTTTTGGTCTAAAATCATTCTTAGATATTTGTGTGGCTGAGAATCATTTCATTAAAGGTAAAAATGAGATTTTAAAGGTAAGTTATTTCCAATTTGAGTAAGGTAACATTCTTTTTGGGATGAATCAAAAAGAAAAAGGTGCCACATAAAATGGAATGGATGCAGTACTAAATACTACTTAGTACTAAAATGAGATAACCAATTCAATTACTTATATTGTAGATATGGTAATAGTTTATGAATATATAGAGTAATAATTTGGAGTTGAATAATTAGGAGTTAAATAATAAATTGAAAATTTACATTATTAAAAAGATTCCTGAATATAAAAGGAGTAGTTTAATGTTTCCAACGTAATTTACTTAACTTTTTTCTTTTTACATGTGTTATATTACATAATTTTACTAACAAAATATTTGATAATCTAGATTTTAGTTAATTTCAAAGTCTTATGTATTAAAAATATCCTTTCCTTGACAATTATTTATATAGAATAGTCCTAAATCAAAAGTAAATTCTAACATAAAGAAATTCTAATCTGAAAGTGAATCTTAAAACTAAATAAATAAAAGATTGAATAATAAATTAATAAGAAAAATAGTGAAAAGACAATTTTGTATAGAGCGGAGTCTTTCAATGAAGAACAAAAAGTTCAAACAACATTTCTAAGGGCATTCATGGTTTTAATATAATATAGAATAAGTGCATTTTCGGACCAAACTATCAATGACAAAAGTATTTTTGGACCAAAGTGTTGACAAAAAAGACATTTTTGGACAAAACTATAAATGAAGAACATTTTTATTCATTTCACATAGTTTAAAGATATTTTTGACCCATGATACAAACATTTCTGTTGTAATGATACAAACATTTTTGACCCATTTCTGTCATGATACAAACATGTATTCATTTCTGTTTAAAGGTTATAACTTGCAGTTACTTTTGAGGTAACCTCATGATACAAACATTTTGTACATTATCAATACATGAAATCTAACTATTTTACTTATTCAGGGCAGCCCTTCTAGTTAATTGGCAATATTCATGGTATCGTTGGATCTTGAAGGTAGTGACAAAGTCAAGAATTGTATTAAAGGCGAGGTTGCCGATATATATATATATATAAAATAATTTTTGATCAATATATCTTATATAATTTTTTTATATACATAACATGATTTTTTTTTGAAGAGTGTCTGATTAACCATCTTGAGCTATATGTTGGCAGGCCACTGTGATCTTGTACGTTTGAACCCTCTCACTACTAAAATAACTGTAAAAAGAGATCTCAAAAATAAGTCTCTAAAAAGAAACCTCGTGAGGTCAATATTCTACCAATATTTTAAAAAGAATTAAGAGAGACCTCACGAGGTCTCCTTTTTTTTTTTTATCCAAATTCATTGCTTAAAAAATGCGACCTCACGAGGTCGCTATTTGTTAAAATAAAATCTAATAATTTAGTTTTAGAAACCTCGTGAAGTCTCCATTTCTTAGTTAAATTTAGTCAATATTATTTTAAAATTAAGAAACCTCATGAGGTATCTTAAGTTTAATAAATTAAAAATAAAAAAGTAATTCTTGAAATAAATTAAAAATTAAAATTAGTTATTATTAAATAATAAAAATTTAAAGATACCAAGTCTTCTTCCCGCTTCAGTCAAAGTTGTCTTCCCGCTTCAGAATTAAAAAAGAAAACCCTCGTTGTTGTGCCTTCCCGCATCCTCCCAGAGTCGCTATGCCTCTAGCAACTTGGCCTCCTACTTCGACTTCCTTGTGTAGCAGTGAGTGATTTCTCAATTTTTATTTTCATTTCTGATGCGATTTTCTTCCTGATATAAGTTTGCTTTCTGTGTTTCTTTTCCTAATGTGCTGGGATGTTTTGTTTTCCTCTTTATTTTAGTTGTTAATGTTTTTTTGATGCACCTATGTAACAGTGAGTAATTTATTTTAGTAGTATATGAACAAGGTACCAAATAGGTTGCAAAGCAAGAAGCCAAGTTTTAAGCACTACTTCACTGGTACAAGAACTAGATAAAGCAACAAAAAAGTGTGTTCTAATATCATTCCTAAATAAGCTGCTCATTTAAATCAACATCAATCGAATATATTTTAAGCCAAGTAGTACTACGTAATTATCACATTGAATTTCTTTTGAAACTAAGACATATATTAAAACATTCGATAGTTGAAATTATTTAATATTGAGAAGTAGCCCATGAACATCACAGCTTATGAATAAACAAAGATGAGACATGCTCCAACTTCAAAGGATATATTTTAATCAAATCTGCAGTTCTGTACATTAAATTTCTAGAATTGGCCTAGCCAACTTTCTGTACACAACTATAACAATGCTCTTAACCATCAAGTATTGGTCACCCTTCACACACTCATTATTATATTAGGGTAAAATAAATCCCCAAATTCTCCTACAATTCGATAAACATACAATAACACTTCCATGCTCTATATAACCTGTAAAGAGGCCTAAAAAAGTAGTAAAACGTGTTCCAATACCAAAAACCTAATATACTATTTATAGAAGCTTTATTAAAATCAAGTCCCACTCAAATTAGGAAAACTAATCCTAACTTAAGTAGGAAAATAAATGTTGGTACTCTTTCACGACTTGCACACCACATTGCATTGAGTGTTTCATGATCATTGAAGAAGACATCATGGTGGTTTTTTTTTAATGAATAGGGAATTATATTTGTCACGACCCAACCTATGGGCCGTGACTGGTACCCGATAGGGGCACCCAGACAGTATTACCAAACCAAACTCAAATTATAGTCATCTTATATGCACCCGAACAAACATTACTAAACCAGACTCAGATTATAATCACTATTTCATTTACAGAAATTTTGGTAGAGTTTCCTCTGTTTTACTGACAATCCACCTGCAAATAGAAAATTCCAACAGCCAGTGCAAACATACAAACATACATATCCATATATACGCGGGTCAATAAGGTCACCGCTGCGGTTAAACCGCCCAACAAACACAACATACATAAATAGTATCCAGACTGACTGACTTGTCTCACATACCCGGCATATAGACATAATGTACAGACTGACCGACTAACATGTCCCACACTCATTGGAGTCCATAGACCTCTATACAGACAAACCAAACCATAGGATAGGACAGGGCCCCGTCGTACCCACAAATGAAAGTAATACAAAGTACTGAAATAACAAATATACCAAAAATGGCTCCAAAACAAGGGAGCTCCTTAGACTGCAAACTGGGGTCCTAAGCTGGAGGCCCGCTGCTCTGTGCGTCTGTACCTACGGGCATGAAATGCAGCCTCCGAAGAAAGGGGGTCAGTACGAAGTACGTACCGAATATGTAAAGCAGAAAGTATAGAGTGTGTATATATATCAGGACAACCACTAAAATAAAGTACAATGGACAAATGCATGCCCAAAATATATCAAAGTACTTACTCACCAGCACATAATGCGTATAGAAAACAAGGTCAAAATATAGCGGTAAATGCATATCCCAAAATATTACATACTTACTCCACAAAATATGAAACTGAAGGATAAGTGCAACAAAAGTACAGAGAGCAGTATGGAAATCACACGCATACACAAACCTCAAAATATTTTTCCTTTTAGTATACCAATATGACATGGTACGGAAATTGGACCGCTCGGGTTATCGAGGCGCGCCCACTGAAATTATGTCCTGGACTGCTCGGATCACGAGTCATGTCCGCTCAGAGTATACTTTGGGCTGCTCGGACCACGAGTCACGCTCACTATAGATATGTTTTGGACTGCTCGGACCATGAGTCACGTCCGCTAAAGATGTGTACTGGGCTGCTCGGACCCACCATGGATATATTTTAGACTGCTTGGACCATGAATCACACCCACTATGGATATATTTTAGACTGCTCGGACCATGAGTCACGTCCGCTAAAGATGTGTACTAGGCTGCTCGGACCACGAGTCACGCCCCTAAAAGATATGGTCTGGACCGCTCAAATCATGAGTCGCGCCCAAGCATAATACCATGTTCAGAGCATATCAAAAGCCACACAATCAGTATCACAAGTCCAAACGATGAGCATAATAATCATGCACCAATCCAGCATACTAATTATTATAAATTCTTTCAACGCTTTCCGAACTGCAATTGCTTACGAAGCATTTCATAACTACTTCAGAGCATTTCAGGCTTTCTACTCAAAGTTAGAACCATTTACACTTCCAAAACTAGGAGAGAACGGGTTCATACTGTCACGACCCAACCTATGGGCCGTGACTGGTACCCGATAGGGGCACCCAGGCAACATGATCAAATTAGAATATAACATGAGTTACTATTCATTTTTTTATAAAAGTTTGGGCAGAGTTTTCTCTGTATTATGCACTAGCCACCTGAAACAGAAGAGTACAACAAACCAACAGACAGAGTATAAACATGAATACATGAACGCGGGCCGATAAGGTCATCGCTGCGGTCCTGCCGCCTAATAATCATAACGTGCGTACAGGGTGTTCAACAGGTGGCTCAGATTACATATGAAACATGTATACATAATGACAGAACTGAGTTGAAGGACCCATAATCATAATATGTCCACAGACCTCTAGACAGACGTATAGAATCAGAATCAAGAGACGGGACAGGACACCCGTCATACCCAAAATAAACAAAGTCTGAAATAACCCAACATTAGTATAATGTACCAAAGTGGCTCCGGAGGAGGGGAGCTCGTCAAACAGCAGTGGAGATCCTAAGCCTGCACGTCGGGACCTGCG
>DF368965.1:4558-15843 GCA_000787875.1 Solanum virginianum
TTTCTATTCCCTTTCCTTTCCTTTTTGTCATATCTAGTTTATTCTGCTTATTGGTTTTTGAGATGAGGGTTCCCAGGAAATAACCTCTCTACTTCTATGAGGTAGCGGTAAGGTCTGCGTACATTCTACCTTTTTCAGACCTCACTTGTGAGATTTCACTGAATATATTATTGTTGTTGTTGTTTGATCGTAGTAATTAATAAGTGATGTTTGATGTATCCTTTGACTCTTTGAAATTTATTGTCTATTAATATGGTAAAGTTTCTCATTGACAAAAAATATATAAAAAGTCAATTATCTATTTCCCCGACCAATTATTGTAGATAATATCAATTATAAATAAAAATATTCCCTCGATGTGATCGATGGATTATTCCATACATTTTTAATAATATATTTTGTGTTCAAGTCTTCAAAATAAAAAAAGAATTGATAGAGTTTATTTCCTTCTTAATAAATTTTATGTGATGTATATTTGAATTAGTTAAATCTTCAAAGAAGTTTATATTGGATATTTAGTTAAAAACAAACAAAAAATTATGAAAATACTAATCCTCAATCGACATGATAGCGTAGTTAGTAATTCTCTGACCTTAGTCAAATATTTTGAATTTGAACCTAGAATTGTTCGAAATCATCTTTGACAGGGAGCAGTTCACCCCAAATGAAATTGTATAGTGTAAATTTGTATTAATCAAAAAAATTAAGTAAAAAATAAAGAAAAAAATTGAATATAATATCAATATGTACACAAGATATTGCAAGTTATTCTTTTATGAAATTTTTTGTAGTAGTTTTTTTTTTTTTTTGCGGGGGGGGGGTGGGTGGTAAGTAGTGGGTGGGGTTTGGGCAGGAGAAGGGAAAATAATCGAGGAAATTACAAAGTAAAATATTAAATCTTTACTAATAAAATAAAAATTTAGATAATTAATTAATTGATTTACTAAAATTTCGCGCAAGATTCTACGCAGATATCATAATATTTTATCGTGAAGATGACTCTCCTTTTCATTTTAATGATTAGATCAATTATAAAAAATTAATTTGTTAATTCCCTATTCGATGTGTGTGCTTAATTAAAAATTAAGTGATAATATATTATGCTTCAATCCTTTTCATTCTTTTTAATAATTGGACGGTAGTAGAAAAAAGAAATATGCCACCTTACCTCTTTAAGAATTTTAAGTTAAAATTATTTAATTTTCCTCATGGCTTACTTTTTTATTTATTTTTTTGCAAAAAGTACTTGTTTGCTTAAAATTATTCCTGTTTCGTTGGATAAACCACTCAATATTTAATTAGTATATCATTTAGCCTTTTTGGGGCATAAAGGCCAAGGAATATTATTGTATTCACATTAAAAATATATAAAATATTTAATTTAATGGAGAAATTATAGGTCCACATGTATCATAATTCGAGCTTAAATCTTTTCCTATGGAGCGCTACCCGGATAAGCAAATATGTGTTAGTTAATTAGTTGACATAATTATAATTTGAATTAATTATAATATGTGATAAATATCTGGTTGTAATTGTAGTTTGAGCTTTGTATAATTAGTGCGATTTATATAAACGTTGTGCGCAATTATACAAAGTTATGCACGGATCAAATTGAATAGTGAAATATATAAACACTGTGAATTGTACAATTATACAAATAATGTAGACAAATTGTATAATAAAATATACAAACGCTATACAAAACTGTGAATTGTATAGCGAATTATATAAACGTATACAAATGTTGCGCGAATTATTCAAACGCTGTTATAACTATAGTTATGAAATATAATTACCCAACTATAGCTATGGAGTATATTTAAGATATTTTTGAGCGGCTATATATGCAAATTCCTCTACAATAAAGGAAATTCAATCGAATTTCATATTTCGATTCCTAAATACATGATAAAATTATGTACTCCCTCCGTCTCAAATTAATTGAATTTTTGAGGCTTTTTTTAAGGTTCAAAATAGTTAAATTTTTCAAAGTTCAAGATGAATGTTTGAAACTTTTTTCATATTTGCCCTTTCATTTATTGAACTTTACATCTTCTAAGAAATAAATTACACTATATATTTATAATTTTACAAAGAACAATAGTGAAAAGTATGGTGTAAAGTTTATCTTTGAATATTTTTCTTAATATGTGTATTACTTCACAAATTTAATTAATATAAGACAAAAAAAGTATAATAAATTCTAATAATTTGATGCTTCTTCGTTCACACATACTGAAAGCTTAGTATGATGAGTTGTCCTTTTGTTATCCATAATAATTTTTTTTAAAAAAGGTTGTTATATGTAGACGCGTTTTTTTAAATATATTTTGATTAAAATATTGAATGATTCCTGTTCAAAATAAGTGTAGAAATTTTATATAACTTTGAAAAAAATAATAAAGGAAAGGTGAGTCAACAGTCAACAAATTAGAAAGCATAAAAGAATCTCTTTCTCACCTGTTTCCAAAGATAGATGAATGTTTTAAAAATATGGGACAATCTTCTTGCAAGCCTGATAAGATTTTCTAGAAAATATAAAAAGGAAAAACTACATGAAATTCAATCCAAAAATTATTTATTTAAATTTGACTCAATCTAAATTATTTATTTTTAATGAATTTATAACCTAAGTTATTTATTTTTTTATCTCATTTTATACTATTTTATTTCGCTCACGACATCAGTATGACATCAGTATGACATCAGCATAACTATTGTGAATTAATTCTCTGTAATCTGTCGATATATTGATATCATGTTAGTATTATATAGGACTGAGTTTAATCTTCTGTGATACTTTGTCGGTATATTGATACCTTATTGGTATCATATAGGGTGAGCGCTGACGTTCACATGATGTCAGCATGTTAATTTTAATACTAGACAAATTAGGAGATATTAATTATAATAATTAGGAGGACGTAAATGTAAGAGAGTATATGGATGTAAATAGTTTGTTTCAAAGGAGCATGGACTTAGTTTTCTCATATAAAAATGTCTTTGGATAATATGTATGCAAAATTTTTTATGCGTACGA
Source organism: Solanum virginianum (assembly GCA_000787875.1). Taxonomy (NCBI): domain Eukaryota; kingdom Viridiplantae; phylum Streptophyta; class Magnoliopsida; order Solanales; family Solanaceae; genus Solanum; species Solanum virginianum. The sequence continues at coordinate 7,602 of DF368965.1, forward strand.
ATATAATATATTTTGTTACAAACATATTGTATATGCAAAGAAATACAATATACTGCACTATTATTATGTATTTCGATATAGTATATTTTGCTACACTTTAAAATAAAAAAAATGTTATATATTTCATAAGGGAGACTAAACTTATGCTCTTTTGAAACAAATTTTTTTACATTCATATACCCTTCGCATTTATGCCCCCATACTATTAAAATTCGTGATATATATCAATAAGGTATCAATATACTAGCAGGGTATCATAGAGAATTAAGTTCAGTCCTATGTTATACCGATAGAGTATCACAAAAAATATATTTTCTGTTAATTTAGAGTTTAATAATTCTTTTTAATTGTTTCTTATTTATTTCTTAAAAATAAGAGTATAATCTTATATGATACCAATAAGGATTTAATATACCGTAGAGTATCACATAGGATTGAACTCATCCTAGATGATTTTGATATGATATATATGTCGGAGTATTACAGATAATTATTTCATAGCAATATGTGACGTCGTGTTGATGTTATGAGCGAAATAGAAAAAGAAAAGTAACATAAGAGGGTAAATAGTTTGGGCCATAAATCTATTAAGGATTGATTGTTTAAGTTAGGTTCGATTTGAATAAATAATTTTACATTGAGTTTTTTTTCTTCCATTTCATAATTAAGGGAAATCTCACTAATTATGGATCTTAAGCCCATTTTTGTTGTGGTTTTGATACATAAGACAGACTAGTATCTTAGTTGTAGCCCAATATATTTGTGTCCCTTGTTTGGCCAGCATACGTTACCATATGGTATGATATTATATTAAAAAGTTGCAATAAATTATAAGAATATACTATTTTTTTTTTCATAATTACATGTAATCCTTTTCTTCTAAAAAACTTACAATAATCTCTCTTTTTGACCTTCTCTCTTATCCTTATTGATACAAATCATATAAAATGACCAAGTTAATGATGCCTACCTCTGACCTATTCATTAGTTGTCTCATAAGTCAAATCCACCATTTAAAAGTTATTAAATATGTTTTAAAGTGTATTTGAAATTCATATCTTCAAGTAAAGAGAATTTCAAACATTTCCCTCTTTTATCCCTTTCTTCTTTCTTCTTTTTGCCCCTAATTTTTTGGCCAAAAATTCTTTTGAAAAACCTTATTATCTATTACAATAGAGTCTAGTTATTTACCTTCTCACGATAATAGTCATGCATTATCAAATACGAATAATATTAGTCACCCTAAAGGTGTTCAACCAAGCGAAGATCTCCGACAGTCAGAAATTCCTGACAAACCATTGAAGGTTTCAAGTGATGATCGTTCTAAAGGTAATAGTTTACGAAAATGAATGCTCCAGCGCGCAAGAAGAAGAAAAGTTCAAATTTTGAAGCATCAAAGATGAAGAAATCAAAGAAGGTTGTTGGGTCTACGTTCAAAACTCAAACTGATTAGAAAAAGATTAGTGTCGTTGTCTGTCAGACCTCCATTGCCAAATGTTCAAACTTTTTGTTTGTATTTTTTATCGCAATTTAATGTTTGAAATATGATTTTGTATCAATATCCATGTTCTTATTTTTTTGAACTGATATTTGAATACTTTATTAGAGGCAGTAGCAACATTTTTGTATGAAAATGTATCATAGATTATATATGTATCAATGCATTTAGTTGTGATATGAGTGTGTTTAGTTTATAAAGAAGATTGATATCAATGTTGTATCATAATTGTTTGTACCCTTTTTTTGTATCAATAAAGTTATTTACTATGTACAATGAGTCGTGAACAAATATATGATATACTGTGTTAACAAATTCTTTTTATTAGTTGTATCGGTGCATCAATAAGTTTTTGTATTGATGGTACACGAGATATAATTTTATATATTTGTTATTATGAGATGGAATAAAAATGTTACCTCTATGATATGTTATGTATCAGTAACCATGGGATGGAATAAAAATAGACGTATCAGTACCTCTAACCAAATTTATAACAAAAATGTTTCATTGAATTCAAATACGTATTGGCTTCTGAAGTTCTCATGTATTCATACTTGGAAATTACATATTAAAAGTGGATAGTACCTTAATAATTACAACATGAGTGCAGCTTTCAATGCACGTATTGATACCTAATTGTGTTAATTGTTGAGCCAGACAAATACAATTCTGATACAATAATTGTTGAATTTATATCATGAACAAATACAATTTGAAATTCTGAGGTATATTCATGTATCATTAAATGTGTGGTAGAAAAAATATAGGTATCAGGACCTATCCATGTGAGCGTCCAATATACTTCAATGCAGTATTGATACCATAATTTTTGAATTTGTATCACGAATAATGTAGTTTGAAAATTTTCAATTGATTTAGCTGTAACCTCTGTGATTGTACGCATTAGTTTTTAGTGTAAAGATTGAATAAAAAAATACGGATCAAGGCATGTATTTTCATAAAACAAAAATATGTACCACACATGCACTTGTTGTAAAAATATGTACTGATACTTCTATTTCTTTAAAAATTGTATCGGACAGTGTATTTAGTGTAAAGATTGAATAAAAAAATACGGATCAACGCACGTATTTTCATAAAACAAAAATATGTACCACACATGCACTTGTCATAAATATGTACTGATACTTTCATCCTTTAAAAGGAAATCATATTCTGAACAAAAGTATAAAAAATAAAACTTACAACAGTAAAACATTAAGCAAATGTTAAAGTATTTATAAAAACATACACATCTATAATACTATGTCCAACAAACGCAATGCAGAATAGATCAGTATCCAAAGTAGAATACTATTCTACATTAACCAATATCTCTGTATCAGGAGGGGTGTGATAACCACTGAGTCTCGGAGGATCATCATTTTTGCTTTTGTAGCCTTCTTTAACCTTTTCACACCCGCATTTTTACAATAATGCTGCATATCTCTTGCCAAAATAATCGACATTGATACCGTCATTACATATTATAATAATTGCTTTTATAAAAATAAATTCGCTGATACATAATATATCATGATACAAAAAAAATTGTTAATACTTTCATAAGTCATGCTATATCAGTTCCAAAAATGAAGAACAAAGTTTTTAATATAGATCATGTTGCAAATAAACATAACACATTGATACAAATTAGTGATACACTTGTTCTAAGAATGATATAAAGTGGATATGAGCATATTAAATGCAACGAATGATACAAATTTAAATATCTGTATAATAATGATATAAAATGCACAGTCTCCTTTACAGAAAAAAAGCATTACACTATCCATGTACATATATTTCTTATATTGTATCATGATAATACTGTATGATGATCATAACAACATTGATACAAAATTATATCTCATATATCATCGATACAAAAATTTATAGATGCACTAATACCACAAAGTTTCAATAAGGCACCGTATCCTACAAATATTCATAACTCATTATACATAGTATATCACGTTATTGATACCAAAAAAATATAAACAATTGTCACACAACATTAACATCAAATTGCTTATATAAAAATAAATGCACTGATATATAAAGTGTCCATGATACAAAAAAAAATGTTGCTACTGCTTCCATCGTAGACTTGCAGTATCAGTTCCAAAAAATAAGAACATAGTTATTGATATAGATCATATTGCAAACACTAATTGTGACAAAAAAATTCAAACAAAAACAATGCAATGTTTGAATCTTTGGTAATGAAGATTTGACAAACAACGGTGCTAAAATAAGCTCTCTGATACATAAAAAGACAATGATACAAAAGTGTTGTTTCGACTTCCATTAAAGTGTTGCAGTTTCAATGCTAGAAAGCAAGAACAGAGTACTTGATATAGACCATACTGCAAATCAATAAATGTGACAAAAAAATTTAACCAAAACAGCGCAAAAATTTAAACTTTTGGCCATGAAGGTCTGACAAACAATGGTACCAATCTTTTTTTTTTGAAGGAGTTTCACCACTTCAAGATTTGGATATAGACCCAACAACCTTCTTCGAATTATTCGTCTTCGACACTTGAACCTTGGAAACCTTCTTCGTCTTGCACATGGCATGATTGTAGCAACTCTTCGCTTGGTTGAATACCTACGGGGTGACTAATGTTATCGATATTTAGTAATGCATGACTAATGTCGTGAAAAGGCGAAACAGTAGACTCCATTGTAATGGAGAACAAGCTTCTTAGAAAGATAAATTAAAAAATAAATTAGGAAAAAAATGGGAATGAAGAAAAGAGAAATAGAGGGAAACGTTTCACATACTTCTTATCGAACACCAATATTTGAAAACTTCATTACCATACTTACACACAAAAAAAAAAAAACTCTTTTAACCAATAGATGAAAGGTTACATCATAATTGATTGATTTTTATACTAACCTGCAATTTTTTTCCTTTTTTTCAGCCGCCAACATTAAATGCACCTATTTTGTGTAATGTATCACTTCAGAATTTGTTGTGTCATCAAAACACCAAAAGTGAGGAATTTTTATAAATATGGAAAAGGTGAGCATAACTTAAAATTATTGCTAAAAAGTATGATATTTCTATAATTTATCCTAAAAATTTTGGTCAGTAAACATAATATATTATTATCATATTAATTAAATTAATTTGGTACTTTAAGTTTAATTTCAATATTTTACGGCATGATAAATTTATCACTATAGTTTATTCGATTTCAACTTATATATACTTATATAATAGATTATTATCATAACTTCGATTTGCTAAAAAACGTCTATATCATTCCATACTGGTATCTTAAACATGTAGAAATGTTCAAAAGAAATTTTCTTCTTTATTCAATTGCACAAAAAATTAATTAAGGTCATTTCAATTAAGATAGTGTAGTCAACATTTTAATGTCTAAATAGTTAGTTTAGTCCTAATACATGTTATGTATTTATGGAGTATTATAATAATATACATGAATTGTATATGTAACTATACACTTCGGTATGATATTTAGTGTGTCAATTTTTTTTAAACAAATATTGAATATCGTATCAAATATAAAAATTTTAAAAACATATATCAAATATCATAATATTGACATTGCAGTGTCGATATGAAATTCAGTATCTATCATATGATGTTCAGTCCTAATCATAGGGTTTAATGGATATTATAATGAGTTAGGCATATTGCACGTGAAAATTTTGACTAATTTAGATTCACATCCTATAAAAATATCTTTTTTTTTTTATTTTCTTTTGGGTTTTACATGTCAATATTTTGCTATTGACCCACATGCCAATTATGGTCTCCTCCATTATTAAAAAGTTACGTTCACCGTGTGCAATGAACCTTGTGGAACGTATTTACTAAAAGGAAGATTATTGTGTGCGAACAACGTCCTATATTAAAAGCTGGAAAAAAGATAACAACATATGAAAAATTTAAATATTCTTGAAGATAAAAATTTTTGTAGAACGTACTTACTAAAAGGGAGATTATTGCGTGCAAACAACGTCCTACATTAACAATTGGAAAAAAAAGAAGTTAACAATATATGAAAATTTTAAATATTCTTAAAGATATAAAACCTTGTGGAACGTACTTATTGTATGCAAATAACGTCCTACATTAACAGCTGAAAAAAAGGATAGCAACATATGAAAAATTTAAATATTCTTAAAGATATAAAATCTTTATAAGAAAAAACTATACTCCGATAATAAACCTAATTCGAAATGTCAATATCATTATCAAGATTATATTTGAGTTTGGACTAATCCAAACAAGAATATTATTATCGAGAAATACCTTTTACATTGCAAACCATTTTAGGTAATTCTCATCTCTCTCCCTCTGGTTTTTTTCCCTTCAAAACTTCTATATAATTAAGAGCAAATTTGGTTTGGAAGAAAAATATTTGTAATTTTTTAAAAAGATATTTTTATGTTTAATTGATTAAAATTTTTAGTAGATATTTTTAATGGAAAAATAAAATTCTTTAATAAAATTTGGAGCAAATAAGACTTTGTGTTATCGTTTGTTATGAAATTTGTAAATGTGCACATAAGAGGAAGCTACAACCTTTGGTTTCAATATAAGTACTCGATTGATATGAACAACACACAATTCAATATAAGTACTCAATTGATATGAACGATACACAATAACTAAAAAATTTCTACATAATTAAGGGCGCATTCCATATGAAATTTTATTTTTTTTAATATATGCTTTCATATTTAATTGACTAAAATTCCTAAAAAATATTTTCAATAAAAAAAGTTTTTTTAAAATGTAGAAAATAACTTTTCTTGTAGAACTAGAGAAAATAAGTTTTACAAATAATATTTTATATTAATGGTATATATTCTCCATCCTTTAGCCCATTTCGTCTTCACCCTTATCTCTATAATCCTTATTCTCACCATCCACCTTTCTATCTTTCACTCTTACCTTCGATAATATTTATCTTATATTATATATAATTATTTTTAATATAATATTTTTCTTACATAGCAAACATAAAAAAAATAATTATTTATTTTTTCAAAAAATATATCTTTTTTTCCTTGTGCTTTTTGAGTGGAATTTTAACGGTGAGAAAAATATTTGTACATCAATTTTCAATTTCTAAATACTACTAATCATGAATACCAACAAAACACTTGTCCATTTATCAACCATAATTCATGAGTCATTTTGTCTCATCACACATGGTGGACTAGGCCACCAACATCCTCTTGTCAAGTTAGCTTGTGTCTTTGTCTTATTCCGCATTTCAATTTATTTGATGTTATTTGATTGTGTTCGAATATTTTAAAGATAAAAAAGATAACTTTATAAAATGAGTTCTAATTTAAGAAATGATAAATATTCATATGATTATAAATTAAAGAAAAAATAGTAGAGTCAGTTCGTCGATCACTAGAATATCGTAACTTTAAGAGATGGGGCAAAGGTGATTGATTGATTGAAAGAAATTCCATTGTTAGTCATGAAAAAACATAAAAGAAATAATTTCTCTTATTAAATATAAAATAAGAAATTTAAAATGACATTATTTTTAAGTGAAAAAAGTGTAACAACTCATCTTTGGATAGAAGTTTCATATCGGCAAAACACAAGAGAAGTGCTAGGTATATGAGTAGATAGAACTTACCTACTAGTGACACATTTTAAAGTTGTGTAGGTGTAGGCCCAAAATGGACTAGACGGTTAAAAAAGGTATATCTTTATCATCCTAATTTATATGCACTCTTTTTTTAGTTTATTTCAAAAAGATTTTATCTTTTTGTATATAGAAATATTTTAGACATACTTAAATTAAATTTTTCTTTCTTAAATTTTGTAGCCGATTAAATTACTTATGTTGTTATTCTCTCATAGGGAATATTCACGTGAACAATGTTGTTAAAGTAGACATTTGAGTCCAAAATAAAGACTTAAAAGTTTCAAAATTTAACAAAACAACATTATCAAAGATCTATTATTTTTCTTGGAAAAGGACACTAAGGTAGTAATATTATTTCCACATAATAGAGATGAATCTTAATCATTTGAATAGTTTTGTTTAAATTTTTATCATCACTCGTTAGTAAATTTAAATTTTAATCGTCACCAATCATTGTTGCCATTGTCGCTATCATAGCTATCAACCATCACCGCTAAACCACATCACCTTCTTTCATTAGTATAACTGACAATCGACTACTTCCACCATCATCATCGATCACTATTGATTACCTCCACCATCGTCTAAAAATTACCTCTATCATAGTTAGTCACCAATTACATTGCATTGATTGTCACTATCATCCACTACCACTCAAGGACAAAGCTAGGTGGACAATGAAGGTTCATTCTAGTCTCCTTCATAAAAAAACTACAACACATAATATGATTAAAATTATTTTTATATGAATATAATGAAAGTTGAATCTTATTGATTTTATATTATGTTTACTTATTTATATTTTGAATATTTCTGCCTTCGACCTACAAATGCGATGTTCTAACAACTCAAATGGATGAGATTGTTACACGTTACTATGGGGTCCAGCCCCATTTTGTTCAAGGAAGGCTGCAAATTGGCAAACTTTCAAAAGTCAACAAAAGAGGCAGCCAACAACTTTGTTGCAATTTGTTAAATTGCAGCAGCAATTTGCAAATTGCAAATTACCAACAATCTGCTTTCAGGCAGTTTTTTTTTCCTATATAAGGAGCCCTCCTGCTCCTTCATAAATGCATCAACC
>DF368964.1:10496-22932 GCA_000787875.1 Solanum virginianum
AAAGAACTCTTGGAGATTTCAACATTGGCGCTTGGGAACTCAACTCTTCTTCAAAATTCTTTGGGGTTTCTACATCTTAGTGAAGGTATGTGGGTTTGATCCTTGATTACCTTCCAATCAAGGAGACCCAAACTATTTTCAAGTAATTTTATGAATTTCTAGCTTACTTTAGATCAGGGTTTTGAATATTATGATTCCAAAAATTCTAGAAATGCATGGGTAGTGTTTATTTATGATTTTAAGGTGATTTAAACCATTATATGAGGATTTACTTTGGGTTTGTGGAATTATAATTATGATATCCCCTTTAAGGCTTGTTTATGCATGGGTGATTATATTATGATTTTAAAGGTGGATTTAATTATGTTTTCACTTGAATTTCATATTATATTATGGATTTTGGATTGAATTTTAATTACCCATGTCATTCTTTCATTATTGATAGCATATGCATTCATGTACATGGATTATTATGGAAATTATGTTTTGGGTTAAGCCCAATTTTGTTATATGATATGATTTTGATAAGATATTGGCTATGACAAGATGTGATCACATATATGTCTATTGATTATAGCTCTTTGAGCATTTTGGGTGCTTGCACCATTTTGATATATGAATGGGCTATTCCTGTGCATGAGTATCATGACCATGAAGGTATGATTTTGGCATTTAAGCCTAAGTATGAACTTTTACGAAAGACGTTTGGCTTTTAAGCTCAATTGTGCATTAAAATGTTTTAGCAAGACTTGTATCTTTTGAAAGTATGTACAATTACGTATATTATAAGTATTCTTGTGGGATGATGACTTAGCACCGATGGAGGGAAGGTTCTCTCTCTTTTCTCGAACTATGTGTCTAGCATAGGTTTCCTTCCAAAATGGGTGGCCCTTAAGAAAAGATGCCTCCGAAATAGGGTTGCTCGTAAGGAGAAGAAATGATATGATATGATATGATATGTTTTGATATAAAAATCCTATCTGAAATGGGAGGCCCGTAAGAAAGGTTGCTTCATATGAAATGGAAGGAACGTAAGGTGAAGCATGGTTTACCCTTGGCAAGTAAGCCACCTCTTTACCGATGAGGGGTAATCATCGGGATTTCAAGTAGTCGCTCACTTGATCTTACTTATGTCAGTTGAGGTCTCATCCGCACTATACATATTAGCATAATTTGCACCTCATGTATCATTGGTTTCGTGACATCTTGCTATACTATACTTTTTGTTATATATATGTCCTTCTATAATATGTACCCTTGTCATCTAACATTGATATGCAGATTTTTGGTAACTTCGTGCATTGCATCCCGCATACTTAGTATATTTAAATGTACTAACACATACTTTTGCCTACATGATTTCACCATATAGGGACCGAGGACTTTGAGCATCCACTGTTTGACATTTCGCTCGAATTTCATGTTTACTTGTAGTGGTGAGTCCTATCTTCCAAGGACGATCCACCATCTATCTACCTTTATTACTTTTTGTTTCTTTATGTATTGAGGGTGAGCCCGGGAAATGTCTTGGCCTCGACCCTTCTATGTAGAGGCACTATTGGACATCTTGTAAACCTCCTTACGTTTTATGCTATGTGATATGACTTAAGTCTATGATATGAGTTGGTTATCTTGATTATTGTTATGTGAATTGGTTATGTGATTGATGGCATTATGTTGTAATGGAAAGATCCTAAGTCCCGGAATGCCCCCATAGAGTGAGTCCTAATTCCCCGTCCCATAGTACTATGTGTTCATTTGTGTGCGCTTCCGAACTGATGATGTGAGTTTTGATATCTTGAGGCTTGTTTGGGGACTCTTGGGTTCCCATTCGCTGTGTCACATCTAGGCCCTAGGTTCGGGTCGTGACATAATAATATTCATTTAATACACTCAATCAATTAAAATATTTACCTTTTAATAAATTTATATCTATATCGATACTTATTTAATATATAGATATAAATAAAAGAAAAGTGATATGACACCTCTGTTGGAATCCTACTTATTTTTTTCTCATTTTTTTCTCATTTTTTGATAATTTTTTCTATTTATTTATTTTTTATCATTACACAAAAATGAATGCGTCAATAATTACTCCTTCATTTATTCATAATCTTTAATATATATATATATATATATATATATATATATATATATAAATACAAAATTATCTATATTTTTAAGACTTTTAATGATTATAAACTCCTAAATTAATTCAATTAATCAATTTTTCACCTTCCACTGTAATTGTCTTCTTTATTAGATAGATATAAAAATAAAATGTATCAATATATTACTAATATTTACTAGTTTACTCTTTTATATTGTCATTATATTCTCAACATTAATCACTGTAAATCTTTACTATTCATTGTGGTTTTAATATCATTACTAGTATATGGTCTTCATCTTTTAAACTTCTAATTCATTCTATACATCAAAATTTCATGTGAGCTAATGAAATAGAGGTTGGTGGCTTTCAAGATGAAGAGGTATTTTTAAAGAAGTTTTTTTATGATAAAGAAAATTATGTAACTTTATGTAAGATTTTCTTTGCCAAAATAATTTGAAGAGATAAGAATTTTCTTTTAGTGATAATACTAAAAATTATTATTATTATTTAACTTTTTTGTAATTTTTCCTATAAGAATAATCAACTCTTTCTCTATTCATAATATGATATTCTAAGAAAATAAAATTGTTAGTAATGATACTAATTATTATTTTATTTTTTGGTAAGACTGTTGCTACGAGAATAATGTATTCTTTGTCTCTTCATATTATGACATTTTAATATTTTTGTTTCTATTTAGATTTGGTATATTATAGTGTCCATTTGTTCATACAAGTTTTACTTATAAAAAAAAGAATAAAAAATAATGGTTATTTCTATTTGTCTCTATAGGTGGAAGGTATATGAAGCAAAGTATTTAATTTAGGAATGACATTCTCAACCAAAGAAAGAAAAAAATTCATCCTGAGAACTAAAACTTGAGACTTTGTTTAAGAGTGATGGAAATTCCACTTTCCCGCAACAAACCATGTCAACGTGTGATTATTGTTACATGTATTTATTTATCAATTGGAAAGAAACCAAGCAAACGATATTTTCTATTCTATCTTTAATATTTTATTCGTCACACAAGTAGGGCAATAGCAAAAGAAAATTTGTTAATGGTTATTTATGGATTAGGTAACCTCTAGAACAATATAAATAGCGAAAGGATTACTTAATTTATTTCTAGATTCTACTCCATGGACTTTTTGTTCTATTTTTTCATGAACTGTCAAACTGTTATTTATTTAACAAAAAGAAGAAGAAGAAGAAGAAGGAGGAGGACCAAACTACACATCCACAATTTTATTTAAAAAATGAAGAAAAGAAAAGTATGAACTTGGAACTTGGTCACATAAATAACATGTACATTTTATTATTTTTTATTTTAATTTTTAGCTTTCTTTTTCAATTTCAATTATTATTTCTTTTATTCTCTCAATTTTCATTCAAGAGAAATGAAAAAAACAGTCATCATTAAGAAATATTAGTTTCATAATTCATATGAAGAAATCAAATACTATGATAAGACCTTGGGCTGAATAAAAAGGGGTTACATCTCATATTAATTATGTCTCACATTTTAAAATAATCATAGGCTTTTCTTCACTTTCTTACTTTATTACTTCTATACACCAAAGTTAAATTGATTATTTTAATTAGTATGGAATACACGTGTAACACACGTGTTCGAAAACTAGTTCAATGAATGGTATGATGCTTATTTTTGTTGGATTTGTGTGGAGAGAGATATCTTAATTAATTTATACTAAAGAGATATACTAATTTGAAATTTGAAATTAGAAATTATAAATTTGACCAAATTGAGTCAAGGTTTGATTTCTTAACCCCTAAGATAGTGGTAAGTGTGCTTATATTCTACTTTCTCCGGATCACATTTTATGTGGGCTCATATCCACATTGAGATAAAAGGATATTTTTATTTGAGAATGTAAAAACATCAAATAATATTAATATATAAAGATACAAAGGTTCATATGTTTGTCCACCTCTTCAAACAGCAAGCACCCTAAACTCAGCTAAAACAACTTTTCCTTCACAACTTATTTTTGCTCAAAGGTTAGAATTTTATCTATATCTTCTATGCACCATCATTTTTTTTTTCTTTTTTGGGGGGAGTGAAAGATCAAAAAACACATAAAAATATTTGATTTTTTTTTACTTTCATAACTGAACAAATAGGAGTTTGAGTTTTCTATCTGAATTATCAGTTGTTCACTTTTTGTAAGTCATATATCATTATTTTTGATAAGTTGGTCATAGTTCAAAATAGAAAATTGCACATCTAATAGGTTAGGTATGAAATTCAATAAATCGAGATACTTTATGCGCTTTTTGACTGTTAAATCTTCTTCTAAGATATAGAAAAAGACATATACTTGTGTGGAATGCTATGTTTATTATGGTTGATTTACCTTGTCACCTATACAAGTTTTATCATTCATCTGGTTGTTTATGCTTAATTGTTGAATTTTGTGGAATTGATTTAGGTTATACTTTCAAAATAATCTTGTGTGTTTTTCATCGTCTTCTTGCAACCATGTCATAATAGGGGCTCAAAATTAAATGTTTCTTTCTTTAAATGGATGTTTTGTGTTATTTAAATATTAAGATGCTTTTGGAATGCAGTTCATTCGCGACCTCTATATTCTAGAGTGAACAAGATGATGGAGACTAGATTGAGAAGAGACTGATGTATGTCCTAGTGAGGAGATGGGAGAGGTATTCAAATGTGGGTTTATAGAGGGTTAGAGATAGGTCGAAGTAGTACTAGAAGAGGTGATTAGACAGGACATAAGGCTGAGACGTTAGCATTCATGATTTGTGTTTTAGATCATTTAGTTGGAGTGAACACGCCCTATTAACTATTAATGAGATGATGCTAATTACATATAAGAGGAATATGAAATGGAAGAACTAGATGATTTTATTGATGAGTTCTAAGGCGTAGACTTGGGTGACTTTGACTCTGATGTAGATGAGTTCCTAAGTGTAGACTTTGGTGGCTTTTTAAAAAAAAAAAGCAAATTTACCACTAAACATAGTGTCTAGCAGACTTTTATTAAAAATAAAAGTTTCAATAGGAATTAGTACAAGTAAGGGAGTATATGTCTTACCTTACAAATCCTAATGAGGTAACTCATCTCTACTAACAAGTATGAAGAAAATAAGAGCTAGAGAATACTAGGTATTTTGTTATCATCACAGAGTTCGTAATACACTTTATGATGATATTACAAATGAGAATACTTAAATAATGCAAAAGTATAACAACCAAGAAGAAAGTTGAGTTATCGACCTCAACCTTTCTTTTACCATTGCATGAACTACAATAAATAGAACGCCTATTTCGGCCCAAACATCCCACATAAACATGTAAATGGTTTTCCAAATCCTTGTTTCATCCTATAATGATCATTTTATGTTAATTAAGCATCAATTCACAATTCCAAAACAATACAACACTTCCTTCTTGTCTTCTTCGTCAAACATATCCAACAACACTTGATAATTCATCATTTCTTTATAGATTTCTTGGATCTTGTTGAGCCTATTGTTACAGCCATATGATTTTGCTTTGCCAATCACATTGGTAGATGCCTTGGAACAAACTCCTCAAACACTTTACCATCCCAACTATGTTGCCTTTCACGTGTCTTCTTTTTGCTTTTGTTGCTTCCACTTCTTTGTTGCCTAGGTGATATATCCCCTTCCCTAGTGTCACGACCCAACCCCATGGGCCATGACTAGGGCCCAAGTGGGGCCCCCAAATACAATCACAATCCGAATTACAAATGGATGACTTATTTTTTCAAAAATTTTAGCAGAGTTTCCTTTATTTTACTGACTATCCCAAAAATGACCTGCATATTAGAAAAATGCCAACAGAATCTAGACAGAGCCAACAGAATATCATGTAGGTATATACGGGCCGATAAGACTGCCATAGCGGGTAAAACCGCCTACCAAATACATCAGGCAGGTCTAATCAAACAAACTGGGCATAACCCACACGTGTATATATCCACAGACCTCTAAACAGACTGACAGAATCATAAGATGAGACAGGGCCCCGTCGTACCCCTGAACAAAATACATAATGCAACGAACAAAAATATACATGTATATACCAAAAGTGGGCTCCAGAGTAGGGGAGCATTTCAAACAGCGGAAGGATGTCCTAAGCTGAGGGAGGGGGTCACTGAGCTGTACGTCGGTACCTACGGCATAAAACGCAGCCCCCGAAGCGAAGGGGTCAATACGAAACACGTACCGAATATGTAAAGCAGAATGTACAGAATGTAAATCAGAGTAATAATCCAAACAAAAGTATGAAAGTCCAATGCATAAACAAAACGTAAAAACATTTATTTTCAAAATACCAAATCATGCCCAACGCGCAGGAATGATAGCGACCTCCAAACTTGCGCCATACCACAGCATAACACCAGAAAGTTCAAATCTCTGAAATCTCCGTCACATATCACAAAATGGCATAATTCCATACATATCAGAAGCCCAGCACCTTATAACCCCAATCTAAGCGGAGCCCGGCCCTTGGGCAAGCCGACCCGCCGAACACAGCATAACTCCAAAATATATATATAGATATCATAATGCGCACGATAACAACCGGCCCGAGAACCGGTGAATGATATCATAATAAGCACGAGTAGAGTCGTGAGTAATCATATGCATAAAAAATCATTGTCATAAGTCCAAAAGATAAATAAAATATTCATATTCAAAATCAAAATAAGATTTATTCCAAATTCTTTCAAATGTACCAAAATCACATAAAAGGGCGTCGCAGGTCCCACGGCTGATGGAAACCCGAACTGGCCCAACTTAGGAGGAACATGCTTATCCTAGATCATGCAAACTAGTACGAAGCATTTTAAAATGGTTTTTAAGGCAATTCGGCCTTTCTATCAAAAGTTACAGACATTTATAGTTTTAAAACCAACAAGGCATAAGTTCTTTTAAAATTACTCAAATTTTGCATATTCTTGAAATTCACAAATTCCAAGGACATAAGAGTCTAGATTTTGACCAAATATCATAAGGATGCCGAGGAACTAATACAAATCACACATAAGCCCGAATTGCAAGAGTAGTGTTCTTTCGAGATTCAAATCATAGACTACATTTAACTAAATCATGACAAAGGAAAGGGGTGCTTTACATACCTCAAACACTTTCCGAAACAATCCAAATGCAAACCAACTCGAACTTATGCTTTGGGATGCCCAATATCTACAACTAATTCATAACAAAGCAAAACAACTAGCTAAAGACTTCTTTGGGCGTTAAATTCCAAATTTGCCCTTAATTCTACGAAACATTCGGCAGCATTCCCCCTTAAAAATAGGCTCCCCCTAGAATCCATCTCGGATCAAATCAATAACAACAACAACAACAACCCAACAACATCAAGTATCAATTCAAATGTCAAAATAACAACCATAACTCTAAGAATCATCATGTAACCGTATGCCAAGAATTCGGCCAATATATCAACATTTGCATAAAGATGATTTCCATCCATTCCTTTACACTATATTGATCATAATATAACAGCTAGGCATCCATTCATAACTCCACCACAACATAACACTATATAGCATACATATGCCATTTCGGCCCAAACATCCCACATAAACATGTAAATGGTTTTCCAAATCCTTGTTTCATCCTATAATGATCATTTTATGTTAATTAAGCATCAATTCACAATTCCAAAACAATACAACATATATACACTCACACGGCTTCCCCCCTTCACCCACACAATTCACTTCCAACATTAAATTTTTCATGATTTTTCTTCATTTCAACATACTACAACATACATACAACTTTTATAACACAAGAAAACAACATTAAATCTTACCTTACCACTTTAACTCCTTAAATGAGCTAGGGTTCCAATCCTGAGGAAAGAATTGCTTTCTTGCTCCAACAACTTCAAACTACTTAGGAGACCCAAAATAGAAGGTTTATACCATCAAAATGATTTTGGAATAAAGACAAAGGAATTTCAAGTTTCCTTGCACAAAGCCGAGAGGGTCTTCTCTTGGCTCTTACATATATAGGCAAAGTCTTGGTCAAAGAATAGTCCACACCCCACATTTGGACCAATAGAAAACCAAAACCATTTTAAAAGCACTACCAAATTGTCTTCAAGAACCAAACTTTGCAAAATTCCACTTCCGGTCCCAAACTTTACCTAATCGATCCAATTAAGGACATACGGGGTCTAACATCCTCCCCTCCTTAGAACATTCATCCCCGAATGTTAAACCGGCCCAGCAAGTTGTATAAACAATTTAAGGGGGGGTTAATAAGAGATGCAAGCAGAAGGAAGTTAAGAAGTCCTTACATAACTATCAAATAAAGCTAGCAGGGTTAGTGGAAATAAGAGCGAAAAAGAATAAGATGTCAAGAATATCCAATGCCATAGCCCCTGATGGGGGAATCCTACACAATTATGAAGAAGTTGCTAATGGAAGAATATGGTTGATGAGGAACCAAAACACATATGAGATAATTAAACTACAAAGTTCATCACAAGGACTTCACTGTTTTATCAAAGATAGGACTGGAGCTCACCAATAGTTGATTACTATTATCCATGGTTTCAACACGAGAGCTTAGACAAAATTGCGGCAAAAGTTAATGTTCCATGGCTCATAATTGGAGACTTCAATGCTAATTTGAAGCCTCAAGATAGACCAGCTGGTGCTGCTGTTACTTTAAATGAAATTAAGGATTTCCAAGAATGTATAGAAAAAAAATATAGGTTTATTGAGTTTCCTTGGAAGGGTCACTACTACTCATGG
This sequence comes from Solanum virginianum, assembly GCA_000787875.1. NCBI lineage: Eukaryota > Viridiplantae > Streptophyta > Magnoliopsida > Solanales > Solanaceae > Solanum > Solanum virginianum. The sequence goes on from DF368964.1 coordinate 19,419, forward strand.
AATAACAAACAAAGTGAACATGATAGAATTTCAAGCAGGATTGACAGATCCTTTGGGAACTATGAATGGACGTTACATTGGGGGTCATGTTTGTCACTGAGTATAATAACTCAAGCATATCTGACTATTGTCCTATGCTAATTATTTTACAGAATCATCAGGTTACCAAGAAGGTTAGCTTCAAGTTTGTTAGTATCTGGATTGAACATGCAGATTTTTTTTTAAAGCTAGTTGAGACAGAATGGAAGAAGACTCATCGGTGCGATAAAATGAAAAAAGTGTGGACCAAGCTGAAACATCTGCGACCAGTGTTAAGGCACCTCTATACTGTAGAGTTTAAAGGTACCAGTCAAAGAATTGATTAGGCCAGAAGTGAACTCAATAATATTCAGAATCAAATGACAATTGGGGTGACAGATGAATTGATTATTCAGGAAAAAGAAGCCCTTATTGAACTAGAGAAATGGTCATTAATCGAAGAAAATGCTCTAAGACAGAAATCAAGAATTCAGTGGATACAATTGAGGAATTCAAATAGTAAATATTTCCATGTTGTCATAAAGAAAAGAACACACAAAAAGCAGATCAAAAGCCTTATTAACACAACAGGTCAATCTATACATGATCCTAAAGAGATACTACAAGACTTCATTCAGTTCTACAAAGGTCTCATGGGTACTGCAGTAACAACACTACCAGCAATAGATGTCGAGACAATGAAGAATGGCCCTGTGCTCAATAAACATCAAAGAATACAGGTATGTGCAGATGTGACTGAATAAAAGATATATGTAGGGTTGCAATCCATTGGCAATGACAGGGCCCCAAGAATTGATGGATATAACGCTTTATGTTTCAAACATACCTGGAAGATAATCAAATATAATATGATCCAAGCAGTCTAAAGCTTTTTCATTGAGGGTAAGATTCACACACCTATCAATTGTGCTCTCATTTCTCTAGTTCCTAAGGTGACATAGTCTTAGCAGTGTTACTGAATTCAGGCCTATTGCTTGTTGTTCTGTCCTATATAAAATTATCCCCTAAAGTTTTGGCCAACAGGTTGCAGGGTTTGATTAGTACTGTTATTTGTAACAGTCAAACTGGATTCATTCCAGGGAGAAAAATTACTGATAACATAATCCTAGCACATGAATTAGTTAAAACTTATTTTAGGAAAAATACTTCTCCAAGGTGCATGATGAAAATTGACCTAAGAAAAGCTTATGACTTAGTTGAATGGAAGTACTTAGAACAAGTGATGAGGGAATTAGGATTTCCTGAAAAATTCACTCAATAGATAATGACAGTTGTTACAACAGTTAGTTATTCCATTGTTGTGAATGACAATGTATCTCAACCTTTCAAAGCTTCCAAGGGCTTAAGGCAAGGGGACCCAATATCCCCTTTCCTCTTTGCTATAGCTGTGGAATACCTCAGTAGACCTCTCAATGAACTCCAGGATCAGAAGCTATAAGTTCCACCCCCAATGCTCAAAGCTGAAAATTTCTCATTTGAGCTTTGTTGATGACTTGTTGACCTTCTCCAGAGGGGATGTATCCTCGGTTCAGGCCCTCAAAAAGGCCTTTACTATATTTTCCCACGCATTAAGATTATAACCAAACTTATCCAAGAACTCTATTTATTCTGGAGGTATCCCACAAATGATCAGAGAGCAGATAGTTGAAGAGCTTGGATATACAGTTAGTGAATTACCTTTCCAATACTTGGGAATACCATTGTCCACAAAAAAAAGAAAAAACTATCCCTAATTCAATGGTTACCCCTTATAGAGAGGATTATGACAAAAATAACTTCATGGACAACAAAAAAGTTATCTTATGCAGGAAGAACACAATTAGTCCAAGCTGTACTACTAATGGTTAAATCATATTGGGTACAACTTTCTTAATCCCTGCAAAGGTGGTCAAGATCATTTAGGGTTATTGTAGAACCTTCATATGGACTGGAGAGACTCAAATTACAAAGAAAACTCTAATAGCTTGGGATGAAATATGTACACCTAAGGCTATAAGAGGAATGAGGCTGATTAATATGAAGATATGGAATAAAGAAGCTATAGCAAAGTTATATTGGGATTTAGCTCACAAGAAGGACAAACTGTGGATCAAATGGGTGCATAATTACTACATAAAGGACCAAGCAGTATGGAAGATCACAAATCAAGCAAGCTAGGTAGCTAGGAAGATCATGAGTGCTAGAAACACAACCAGCCAAATGCAGCAGACAAATAGTAGGACTGGAAGCAAGATTAAACACTTCTACCGACATATGATAGGGGAGAAACCTAGAGTAAGCTGGAAATGTCTTATGTTCGACAATGCAGCAAGACCAAAGGCATATTTCATCATGTGGATCATGCTACATCAAAGATTAGCAACAGCTGATAGATTGGAGAAATGGGGTGTCAATGTCCCAAAAACATGTGAACTATGCAAGACAGACAATGAACCAGTGGAACACTTAAAGTGTCAATGCCAATTTACTTGTAGCCTATGGAACAGAATACTTGGATGGCTTCAAAGGAGCACTTTTTCCCCTGCAATTAGAACCAATATATCTATTAGTGTGTCTAACATGGTAAGGGAAAACTACAGCAACAAGAATCTTCAAAAGCATATTGGCTAAAATTGTCTATGGGGTATGGATGGAACATAACAAGAGGATTTTCCAAAAAGACAAAAGGGACATGGAGCACATAGCAAAGGAGATAGCCACTATCATTATTTCAAGATCAGGAAATAAGGAGAAAAATATACTGAATAGACTTAATTTTTGAGATATAATAGGAATGATAAGGGCTTTGTAATAGAGCAACTAAAACTGGAAAAAGTTGCTGAGTTAGCAGCTGTAGACTTTTGCCCTTCATCACTAATGACCATTTCGTAGGCTTGATTGATAGAGGGTATTGGAATCATTATATATGGCTTCTTGCCTGATTATAGGACTCATTAAGCCCCATCAAAAACTGAAACAATTTTCAACTTTTACAAGTGCAATGCAAACCCTTTTGACCTCTCATAATTGCAACAGGGAATTGGTACTAAAGCCTCAAATTCTTCTCATAGATCCTTTAGCTTCAAGAAATATGTAGAAACAGTAGATGTAAGTGTTGTAATTTCTTTATATAGGTTGAATGTTCTAGATCCATCAATCTTGTTAAGCCTTTCAAACAATTCATCCCATACCATTTATGCATTCGAGGCATATATAATTCCTCCTAATAGCCCCTTCGCACTGAGTTCATGAACCATGACAACACCACTGTACTGACTCTTTCCCATTGATTCTACACACTTTCTGAGAATATTTCCTTCTTGCATGGTCCATCAACTAGTCCCAATTCGTTCTTTCCAGGTAAAGCCACTCTCATTGACATCTGTAGGAGACATGAACAATGGGTGATTGTAATCAATTCTAGGCCCTTGTGTGAAACCAATTACATTTCCACTTGCACTTCCAGGCCTAGGCAGTGTTGATTGATTATCTTCCA
>DF368964.1:23037-34075 GCA_000787875.1 Solanum virginianum
ATAACATCCTAAATGTCCTGTAGCCTCCTCTTTATAGGTGTGGTGCACGACACATCGATAAACAAGAATCTACTGAACAAGGTCTGTGGACACTCCAAGGACGAACTGCTCTGATACTACTTCTATCACGACCCAACCCCGTGGGCCATGACTAGGGCCCGAGTGGGGCCCCCAAATACAATCACAATCCAAATTACAAACGGATGACTTATTTTTTTAGAAATTTCAGCAGAGCTTCCTTTCTTTTACTGACTATCCCAAAAATGACCTGCATATCAGAAAAATGCCAACAGAATTCAGACAGAGCCAACAGAATATCATGTAGACATATACGGGCCGACAAGGCCGCCATGGTGGGTAAAACCGCCTACCAAACACATCATGCAAGTCTAATCAAACAAACTGGGCATAACTCACACATGTATGTATCCACAGAACTCTAAAAAAACTGATAGAATCATTAGACGGGACAGAGCCCCATCGTACCCCTGAACAGATATACATAACGCAAGGAACGAAAATATACATGTATATACCCAAAAGTGGGCTCCGGAATAGGGGAGCATTTCAAACAGCAGAAGGATGTCCTAAGCTGAGGGAGGTGGTCACTGAGCTGTACATCGGTACCTGCGGCATGAAATGCAACCCCCAAAGCGAAGAGGTCAGTACGAAATACGTACCGAATATGTAAAGCAGAATGTATAGAATGTAAATCAGAGTAATAATCCAAACAAAAATATGAAAGTCAAATGCATAACCAAAACGTAAAAATATTTATTTTCAAAATACCAAATCATGCCCAACGCACAGGAACGATGACGACCTCCAAACTTGCGCCATACCACAACATAACACCAGAAAGTTCAAATCTCTGAAATCTCCATCATATATCACAAAATGGCATAATGCTATACATATCAGAAGGCCAGGACCTTATAACCCCAATCTAAGCAGAGCCCGGTCCTTGGGCAAGCTGACCCGCCAAACACATCATAACTCCGAAATATATATAGATAGCATAATACGCACAACAACTGGCTCGAGAACCGGCGAACGATATCATAATAAGCACGAGTAGAGTCATGAGTAATCATATGCATAAACAACCGGCCCGAGAACCGGTGAATGATATCATAATAAGCACGAGTAGAGTCGTGAGTAATCATATGCATAAAAAATCATTGTCATAAGTCCAAAAGATAAATAAAATATTCATATTCAAAATCAAAATAAGATTTATTCCAAATTCTTTCAAATGTACCAAAATCACATAAAAGGGTGTCGCAGGTTCCATGGCCGATGGAAACCCAAACTGGCCCAACTTAGGAGGATCACGCTTATCCTAGATCATACAAACTACTACAAAGCATTTTAAAATGGTTTTCAAGGCAATCCGAGCTTTCTATCAAAAGTTACGGACATTTATAGTTTAAAAACCAATAAAGCATAAGTTCTTTTAAAATTACTCAAATTTTGCATATTCTTGAAATTCACAAATTCCAAGGACATAAGAGTCTACATTTTGACCAAATATCATAAGGATGCCGAGGAACTAATATAAATCACACATAAGCTTGGATTGCAAAAGTAGTGTTCTTTCGAGATTCATATCATAGCCCACATTTAACTAAATCATGCCAAAGGAAAGGGGTGCTTTACATACCCAAACACTTTCTGAAACAATCCAAATGCAAACCAACTCCAACTTATGCTTCGAGATGCCCAACGTCCACAACCAATTCATAACAAAGCCAAACAATTAGCTAAAGACTTTTTTGGGCGTTAAATTCCAAATTTGCCCTTAATTCTACGAAATATTCGGCAGCATTCACCCTTAAAAATAGGCTCCCCCTAGAATCCATCTCAGCTCAAATCAACAACAACAACAACAACAACAACATCAAGTATCAATTCAAATGCCAAAATAACAACCATAACTCTAAGAATCATCATGTAACCATATGCCAAGAATTCGGCCAATAGATCAACATTTGCATAAAGATGATTTTCATCCATTCCTTTACACTACATTGATCATAATATAATAGCTAGGCATCCATTCATAACTCCACCACAACATAACACTATATAGAATACATATGCCATTTCAGCCCAAACATCCCACATAAACATGTAAATAGTTTTCCAAATCCTTGCTTCATCTTATAATGATCATGTTATGTTAATTAAGCATCAATTCACAATTCCAACACAATACAACATATATACACTCACATGGCCTCCCCCCTTCACCCACACAATTCATTTCCAACATTAAATTTTTCATGATTTTCCTTCCTTTCAACATAATACAACATACATACAACCTTTATAACACAAAAAATAGCATTAAATCTTACCTTGCCACTTCAACTCCTTAAATAAGCTAGGGTTCCAATCTTGAGGAAAGAAATGCTTTCTTGCTCCAACAACTTCTTCAAACTACTTAGAAGACCCAAAATAGAAGGTATATACCATCAAAATGATTTTGGAATGAAGAAAAAGGAATTTCAAGTTTCCTTGCACAAAGCCGAGAGGGTCTTCTCTTGGCTCTTCAAGTTGCTCTAGATTTTTCTAAGTCTTTTAAGTGGGAAGAAAATGAATATAAGATAGGGGTCTTGGTCAAAGAATGGTCCATACCCCACACTTGGTCATGTTATGTTAATCAAGTCTTGGTCAAAGAATGGTCCATACCCCACACTTGGACCAATAGAAAACCAACACCATTTTAAAAGCACTACCAAATTGTCTTCAAGAATCAAACTTTGCAAAATTTTACTTCCGGTCCCAAATTTTACCTAATCGATCTAATTAAGGACATACGGGGTCTAACACCTAGCTACTCGATCAAAGCATATATCCAGCATATTATTTTCCTCATCTTCATCAACACAATCCTCGCCTGTAACAACCAGTTGTTTTGTAGGATAAAACACGGGCAATGCTACTGCCCTTAGGGACAAAGGTTGGTGCTTCAAGGCTCAGTTTTCTATGAGGTGTGGCATGCTCATCCTCTTCGTCCACCATATTTTCCCAACTCTCACTTGTAACACGTTGTGTTTCCTTATGTTCAACCTCTATAGAATGCTCATCCTGTCCAGCATCTCCATGTTGACAATGATTTTCATCTGATTCATATGCATATACATTATCTAGTTGCTTCCACGAATCACCGAGTGATGCATCAATTGTATTCTTTGGCCTTTGTGATTCACCATGATGTACAGTCAAAATAGTAGTTGTAGACATTGAGGAACCAATTTTATCCTCAACAACCTCCAATTGTGATGTCTCAAAAGTTTCCAAAATCGAAACATGACCCTGTTTATCAATAATCTGTCCAATATGCCCTCCGATATTTCCAAAACTTTACCACATTCATGTTCTATATCTAAAGCAACTACAACTTTCTCCTTGCCATTAGGAACAATTCCAGCTAAAGCCATATCTATTGGAATGTCATATGTGGGAACAATTTGATCCTCAACACCACCTTGTGCATCTTTATTAGGTGTTTTCTCTGTTGAGAAATCACAATTCAAGTCTGCTAGAGCTTGAGGATTCTTTTGGATCAAAACAGGAGTGAAATTATTGTGCATAGCATCATCATATTTTGAGAATTCAATAATTGTCAATGCATTATATTTGAAACATGTAATTGGATTTTTATCATTGGCCCTTCGACCAACTTTTTCTTGTCCCCTCTTTTCGTTCAAAATTTTTCATGCATCGCCCTTATATTCTCAATATCAGGCTTAATTTCTTCTTCTTTTGCACCCACCTCTTGATCATGGACGACATTCTTTTTCAATATTAGACAATAATTTATTTCAGCATGACCTTGATGCTTGCAGTTAGTATAATACAAAGGAAGATTATCATAAACAATCTCCTAAAAGTGCTCTAATATCTTACCAGATTCTTCATCCAAATACTGAAGTTTAATTCATTTAGGGTGCTTGTCTAACAAATCAAGTTTGACTTTTACTCTTGCTATGCTAGGCCTTGATCAAAGTTGAGTTGCTTTATCGCTTGCAATTAGATGACCAGCTACCGATGCAATTGATAATAGAGATCTCTTAGCAAACAAACTAGTAGGTAAACCTGGCAGGGATAACCAAGCTACTACTCTTGAAGTTTCTTCCTTTCAATTGAAAGAAATTGTCCATGGAAAAGTTTTGTATCCATAGTTCTCACCATTAACCGGAATATAGCCTAATTGATGTTATAAAATAGATACAAAATCTTCATATAAATCACAACGAACTAAAACATATCTTGTAGCAAGTACCCTAATTAAACATTGACCTTTGATTACAAATTAGTTTGGAAGAATCTATTGTAACTCTTGGATTTCTGGTACTCCATAAGAGAACTTCATCACAATGGCTTGATGAAGTCCCTCTTCAGTAGCAAATTCGTTTAACTCCTTAAATGTGAATTGTAGGGTTGGCTCTCCATGTACATAATGGATTGCTTTCAATTGTTTTTTGGCATAGATTGCATGATTGCTTTAGATATGATTTGCACAGCATATGTAGGTTTTGATATTTTCTCTCCCTCAGCCATAGGCTGGGGAGAGGACGACAAAGCCATAGAGGCCTTAAGCCGCCATTCCAATCGCCTAGAGAGTAGGGTTTAGCAGCAGTGCTTTTTGTTCTCTGACTTTGGTGGCTTTGTTTTAGATGTAGATGAGTATTACTACATGGTTTGCTAATTCATGTAAAATTTTGAATGTTGCATTAGTACATGCCTTAGATGTAATGTTTTGGTATGAATCTGCTTCAAATGTTTGAACTTTATTGAGTAGTTTCTTGTTTTGCTAGAATACAATAATGGAATGCAAGATATTTTAGCTTCTGAGGTGAGGAGTGGCAAAGATATTCAAGGATCCCGTGGGAAAGGATGGGCTTAATCAAGGAGTCTATTAGGTAAAGAAGACTATGAGAGTATTTGAACTTAGGAAATATTCCTCAATCTAGTGAAAAATCGAACAAGGCAATATAAGCTTATATTTTAATTACTTTCTAATTGGTTTAGATGAAAAAGTTTTGTGTTCAATGTTGATTTGGTGTCATTTTCCCTTTCTTTTTATGTCAACAGGAGTGTATAAGCACCAAGAAAGACGTTTATACTATGAATTTAGATGAATGCAAAATCTATACAACCAACATTCTATGACCTGTGGGTAAATTTTAGATTTTTGTCAGTGCTTCTATTTTTTATTGTGTGTGAAATAAACTAGGAGTTTACTCAGAGAATAAGTTGAATGACATTTTCTATAATCCGACCATTCTTTTTCTAATTTTTTCAACATAGCTTAGGAATTTGGTCTGGGCAACTTCTAAGCATGATGTGTACCTTAAGTCACATGACTCTATCATTCATTGCTCATCATTGACCTGTACGAAAACTGAAATTGTCGATTTATCAGGGCATGTAGGGCCAGTCGAGGTATATATTATTGTACATCAAATTTCACTTATCATACCTCTGTTTGCACCTCCTTTTCACTCCTTTCTTTTTCTCTTCTTTATTAGAAATATCCTGAAAGCCTTTCTAAGGGATTTACAGAGCCCGATGTAAGCACTATGACTGTGAAAGATAAGCTGCTTATTGTTGGTGGAATGCAAGGAGAACTTATCGTTAAGGTTTGTCAATGTCCTTACGATTATTTTCTTTTTTAAAATTAACATTGATTTTTAGGACTTCTTTTTGTGTTTTTCTGCTGAAATGTTTGAGTACTGCCCCACCCTCATTTACAAGTTTAGCTTTTGCCATCAATATTTTTAACATGAAGAAGCTTATGATTTTTTAAATTATGTGTAGTATTTAAATAAGCCTGGAGTTTGCCTTTGTTCCCCACCCACATGTGACGATGAAGGCATTGTGACTGCAATTGAGATATACAACACTGACAGACATTGTATTATCTTGCTTATCGATCGATAAGAGTGTACTTTCTTTTCTTAGTGGTGCAGTTCATTTTATTGCTTCAAATGATGATTCCAGAGCAAGAGAGTTTGATATGGAGAATTTTCAACTGTCAAACCATTTTCGTTTTCCCTGGCCAGCAATGTAAGTCTGTATTCATCTAGTCTATGCCTGAACCTGTTTCATTTATAGTATCTTTTAACGGTCTTTTAGTGGTATACATTTTGTTTTGATTTTCATTTTCGCTTTTTATGCTCACAGCATAAAAAGCGGAGTGAATGGAAGATTGGATGACTCAGACCCGATAGCAAGCTTCTCATAGTAGTTAGGGCTCATCCCGAAGGAATATTGGTTGACTCCATGAATAGAAAGGGATGTTGTTAGGACCTACACAGCGGAATGAGCAATAAAATTTAAAAGGAATAAATAGAGAAAAATAGACACTAGAAAATTTAACGTGGTTCACCCAACACTTTTGGGCTACGTCTACAAATCAACACTTCTATTATATTTCTTCTACTATTACAAATAGTAGGCACAAGTATACAATTACTTCTACTATTACAAATAGTAGGCTCTCAGAGGAAAAAGAACCAAAAATAGTTTCACTATTTTTGTCACTCACTATTTCTTTTAGGAAAATATTTTCTAAGCGCGCACACTCTATTTTTCTTTATAGACTATTTTATTTTACAGTCTGTGGCATACCTCATAGAAGAAAATACTTAAATGTATTTTCTTTCTCTTTGTGGCTCTCTACATTTTTCTCTCTTTCTGATGTATAAATGAAGGAGCTGGAGTGCTCCTTTTATAGGCAAAACTTTTCCTGCACTTAGGATCCTCAATTTGACAATTACAAAGGTTGGTGGCCAACCAATCTTGAATGACAATTCTGTAGCCTTTAGAGAAGGTTGCCAATTTGTATTGAAATACAAAGACTTGCCAAGTTTGAAATATTTGGCATGTGGGCCCTCCAAGTGGAGGTGCCCACTTAACAATTCCTCCTCTCCCAACAAATGGAGGGCTCTGTCAATCCAACGGCTGATCGACAATACTCAAACTTCTCTCTTGGCAGAATCTTTGTTTTCATCATCCATTGCCTCATTGAAGCTTTCCGGTTCTCCCCTCTCAGTCAATGCAACCCACTAATCAGCTGGGTACCTAGTAGAAGGCTACACACTTCTACTAGATCTTCTTAAGGGTACTAGAGACTCTCCAGCCATTGGTGGTTGAGTGTGACCACTATCAACATTCTCTTCTTTTGATTTATCTTCCTGGGGAATGCCTTCATCTTCTGCATCTTACAGATGGTCATCATAAACCTCATCTTCAACTTGAGTTGGTACTTCTGTCGGAAGATAATGCAATACACTTTTGAAATTTTGACTGTCATGACACAACACCCCATGCAAATGTAATCAGGTAACTTGATGTAGACTTTCCTGAGTCAACATCATTAGCTAACTATGCTAGCCATCTTACAGTGCTACTATCAGTGGGACAGGCCGCTTGACCACCACTTTGCCAAGAAGACTTTTGACACAAGGCATCAATCATTGATCTCCAATTGCTAGGTCACACAATCTAATCTGCCAAAATCATCTTGCACCACCATTATCACCAAACGGGAGACACCACCTATTACCATCACTTGACAGGAATACTTTTGATACAAGGTACTTCTACAGAACTTTTTGGTCCTGTTCCTATACCGATGACTTCTCACAGAACATAGTCCACTACTTCGACAAATTGTCGAATATAGCCACAAACTCATTTATGCTAAAACACCCACTCATCATCAAACATTTCTTTCGGTTTGATGATAGACAATACCGACAAGAGCATCTTTGCAACCATGAGAAGATCCTTCATTTTGCTTCTCTAGATATGGTAATTTAAACCATTCATGTTGATCATTTTGCTCATCTTTACCTTCACTCCCATGAACCTTGACCAGGCTCTGACACCACTTGTTGGGGCCCATGCAGCGGAGTGAGCAACAAAATTTAGGAGGAATAAATAGAGCAAAATAGACACCAAAAAATTTAACGTGGTTCACCCAAAACTTCTAGGCTACGTCCACAACTTAACAGTTCTACTATATTTCTTCTACTATTACAAATGGTAGGCACAAGTGTACAATTATTTCTACTATTACAAATAGTATGCTCTCAGAGGAAAAAAAAAACAAAAATAATTTCACTATTTTTGTCACTCACTATTTCTTTTAGGAAAATATTTCCTAAGCACACATACTCTATTTTTCTTCATAGACTATTTTATAATATAGTCTATGGCATACCTCATAAAAGAAAATACATAATGTATTTTCTTTATCTCTATGGCTCTCTACATTTTTCTCTCTTTCTGATGTATAAATGAAGGGCTGGAGTGCTCCTTTTATAGGCAAAACTTTGTTTGCACTTAGGATGCCCAATTTGACAATTTCAAAGGTTGGTGGCCAACCAACCTTGAATGACAATTTTGCAGCCCTTAGAGAAGATTGCCAATTCGCACTTGACAGTTTGCACATCTCAGACATCCTGCACAACTTGGCATAAATAAAAGGTCGATGAGCATCCCATTAACAAATATCTATTGTTCACAGAATATTTTTCATTTGTTCGGACATGTGGACTATTCATTTGGATCAGCTTGGCATCTTGATGGCCAAACATTTGCAACGGGGAACCAGGATAAAACATGCAGGATATGGGATGTTCGAAACTTGTGCAAGTCCGTCAATGCTTTGAGGGGTAACTTTGGAGCCATTCGTTACACTTCTGATGGGAGATTTTTTATGGCTATAGTAGAGTTTGCAGATTTTGTGCACATATTTGATGTAAAAAGTGGATATGAGGTGGAGCAGGAAATTGATTTTTTTGGTGAGATATTAGGAATGTCTTTTAGTCCAGATACAGAGTCTCCTTTCATTGGCGTGCGCTGTCACACACTTCATAGCCTCCTTGAGTTTGGATGATGACACAACTATTCATAGCTTGATGCTATAATATGGACACTCTGAGGATTATATTTAGGTTCATACTTTTTGTTGTATTGTGCTATTTGTAAGAAATTATGCTCATAGAAGATGAAGAGTGTAGTGATTTTCATTCATTTGAACGATCAAATTGTTCTTGCTAGTGTAACTTTCCATGTTAGTTGGTGGCCTATAGCAATTGCATAGAACATAAATTTTCTGTTACTAAACTTTGGATAGACCTGTGAAATTGATATCAATCTTCTATTATCATGAATTCTGTGATTTTTTTTTTTGAGTTAGCATTTCTTATTTGCAAAACTAGGTGCAAGTCAAAAGGATTGTTCTTGCTCAAGCATGACTATTCTAATGCAAGTAAATGTTTAATGAGTTGTGGCATGGAATGAAATATATATATCTTGTTCCAGCTTAGAATATCGCACACAATTTTTGTGTGTGAAAACTATAGGAATATAATTGTCTAAATTTTGTAGAAATTCATGTCAAGCAGTAATTCTTAAAATTTGTGGCTATTTACAATTCAAAATGAATTAAATGGTGTTTTATTAGCTAATACAATCAATCAATATTTTTACCTATTATTATATTTTTGATAATTTTTAAAAATTGCACCACTGTAAAGTGATTTGTGGATGCCTATATGGAATGACATTGTTAAAGTTTCATTTTGTGTCATAGATGATTGAAAACTTCGGCTATGTTTAGATGGGTCAAATCTACTTATTAGAAGCGGATGTTAGCCCTTGGTGTGAAGTTTCAAGCTAAGGCAAGCCACACTTGGACCCACACGGGCCATGTGACACTTTAGGGACCGTGTGGTGGCCTTAGGCTTGGAATTCCTCTGTTTAGGACTAAGTCAGGGGACGTGGCCACCCACACAAACCATATGGTGTCTCATGGGCCGTGAGGCCCTCCGTATGGCTTCTGGAGTAAAAAATTTTCTAAGAGTTTAATCACCATCTCATAACTTTATCATAGAAAAATATTATTTTTCCAAGTGTGGGAACATGGCAGTTACATGAACCATGTGACCTGACACGGCCCATGAAGCCATCCATGTGATTAATTTCGCCAAATTTTTCTAAGTATAGGACTTCCGTTCCGAACCTTCGTTGAGCAAAATTTTGTTAAGTATGGGTTCACGGGCAAGTACACGGTCCATGTAGTGCCACACGGACTTTATACCCTCCCTTGAAGTGGTGACGTCCAATTTTTTAATTCGTTTCATTAATGGCGTTCTCATAAATACGATTTATTCTAATGGTCTTTTGGGACTTCCTATGCTACCTAAAGACTTCCTAATGACATAAACTCTATTCATAACATTCAAAATTCATTCCTCATATTTGAAAACTCTCTCAAGCCTCCCTCAAAGAACTCTTATGATTGCAAACTTGGGAATCAATGAAAACTCATCCTCCTTCAAATTTCTCTTGAAACTTCTTCATTTTGTCAAGTTATGTAAGTTTAAATCTTGGTTCCTTCCAATCAAGGAGACCCAAACTCTTTCAAGTAATTTTCATGAATTTAAGCTCACTTTAAATATGAGTTTTCATTATTATGATTTATTAAATTCAATTGATATGTGGGTTATGCTTTATTTATGATTTTAAGTTACTTTAAGCCCTATTATGATTGTTTACATTGAAGTTATGAAGATATGAATGTGCATGTCCCTTCCAAAGTTTGGTTTATGCATTAGTGGTCTATATTATGTTTTAAATGTGAACTTTACTTATGTTTTACTTGAATCTTATAATGTATTGTAGAATTTAAGTTGAATTTATATTACTTGTGCCATTCTCATCTCATCCATAGCATATACATTCATGAACAATAAATTTTATGAAAATTATGAAGTGGGTTAAGCCCAACTATGTTTATGTATATGATTTTGGATAAGATATAGGTTATGAAAAAAAATGTGATCATATATATATCTATGATTATGGCTCTTTGAGCATTTTAGGTGATTGCACCATTTTATATATATGAATGAGTTATTCATATGCATGAGTATTAAGAATATGAACTACGAATTGGCTTTTGAGCCTAACTATGCATTGAATGGATTTAAAATGACTATTGCCTCTTTTGAAA
>DF368962.1:3800-15850 GCA_000787875.1 Solanum virginianum
AAATCTTGGTTGCTCATGAGAAGCAGAATGATCCTTCTTATATAGAAGGATTGTATGGCTTTTCAAAGAGCCAAAGGTCCCACTTTACTGCAAAGGCCATAAAAAAAAAAGTAATAGCCTCACCTTGTCACTTAAAAAAAAAACACTAAATATACTTTAACATAAAATAATAAAATATAAAAAATGGGAAGGGATGTTACACTTCTTTTTGAGTTTTTGAGGGAATAGAGGGGGAGGCCTAGGAATAGGTTTTAACTTTTATGGCGTCACTGCTGCATTACTTACCCCATCCTTGGTATGAGCATCTCCAATCTCTGCATCTTTGCTCTTAGCCATCTCCTCACGAACATCATCATCATCAACTAACATCGGAAGGTCAATTGTCTATTTGCCACCATGTGTAGTCACTGCCATACACTGCCCCTCATTCTTTGGATTCTGAATTATGTTACTGGGAAATGTGCTTTTCTGATACTAGTTTAATTGAGTTGACATCTGACCAAACTATTGCTCCAGCTGCTTGATAGCAATAGAATTAGACTCGATTTTCTAATTAATACTAGAGATGTCAGATTTCATCCCTTTCAAGGTCTCATCCTAAGTGTCAGCCTTCTTTAACAGTCGATCAAACATATCCTCAACTCAAGAACTACCAGCACCTGAATCACGATTATGTGTGGCATACACTGACCATTTCTATAACCATCTCTACGTCCCCAATCAGTATCTCTGTCCTGGCACCTGTTCCTGTCATAGTAGCCTCCTCAGTTGTTGTCTTTGAAAGTGCTATCCCTATTAAATTTTTGACCTTGGTTTTCTTGATTTTAGCGCCAATAGTCCTGATTGTACCCTTAGGCATTAGTCCAGAAACCCGATATTTGATCAATGACGAAGCAAGTGTCCTCCTCATATTAAGGCTCCTCGTACATAAGTGTTCATAAAGGCTGGTGAGCTACTGCATTCACTCTTTCTTGGTTCTGCTTCATTAATAACTCCACATTGGTACTAATCCAACCAAACTCTTGCATCATATCCTCATTTATCTCTGCTTGCGCTAAACTAGTATTGACTATGAACGAGATCTTAATTGTTGACTTGTCTCTCGCATCCCATGCACGATTTGTCTTAACCACTTTCTCCAACATTTTAGCTATTATAGAAAATGGACAACCTAAAAAAGAGCCTCCTATGATAGTGTCAACAACAGCTTGGCTATTTGCATCTAGGGCTTGATAAAAGATCTCCACCAAGGAATCATCTACGATCTTGTGTTCAAGTACACTCCTTAGGCTCTTTGTGAACCTCTCCCACGTGGTGCTGATCGAATCACCAGGCGATTGCTCAAAGTTGTTGATAAGATCCTTCAGCTTCAGTTTCTTTGACCTAAAAAAGAACCTCTCCAAAAATGTCTTTTGCAGTTCTACCCAACTGGTGATTGAACTTTATAAGAGCTCGGATAACCATAGCATTGCATTCCCTGTTAGAGGTAATGGGAAGACATGGTTCCAAATGATATTCATAGACAAATTCTAACTTCCCATCATACTCTTGCAGATGAAGGCAATGTTGTATAGATGGTTATGTGGATCCTCTAACGATAGGCCCGTGAACAACCCATAATTCTGCAGCATTTGAAGTAATCCACTCAAAATGATGAACTTTGTGTCATCCGCTAATGGAGGTAACACAATAGCTCCAGTGACATCCATCACCATAGGATCAACCCGTTAGTGATTCCATGTGTGAGCCGCAACTTGAAGATCCTGTGGTATTGGATTAATATCCTCAAGTGGAGGTGGGTTAATATTATCATTGTTCAAGTTCACTGCTGCATTCACTACATCATTTGTAGCATTGTTCGCATTGTTCGACTCCACACGATCAGTGAGGCTCCCTTACGGGACCTAGGTAACTTTTTGAAGCTCATTTCATTATGGCTTTCATATAATTTTGGCTATTCCTAAGGGTTATTTATGACTTTCTAACCCATCCTAAGCCTCTCAAAAGACCTATACTCTTCTATTCTCATTCAAACTCAATTTATGCACTTAGAATATTCAAACTCTCATCAGAAGAACTCCTCTCAAATAAACCATTAAAGGATTAGATTAGAGCTTAAGGAAGGGATTGATTCATGGTCCCAATTCAACCATGAAGACCCCCAAACTCTTTTACACTTGATTTATGAAAGTTAAGCTTACTTTAAATATGGGTCTTTAAGATTATTATTTATTTGATTCCAATGAGATATGGGCTATGTTTAATTATTGTTTATAAAGTGATCTAAGCTCTAATATGATGAGATGTATTGAGGTTATGAATATTTGAATATGCATGTCCCCTTTAAAGTTTGACTTAAGCATGGCTAATCTAAATTGTGATTTAAATGTGAATTTACTTATGAATTTACTTGAATTTCATATTATATTATTGATTTAAGTTTGAATCACTATTGACCATGCTATTTTCATATTATTCATTTGAAGCAACCCACTCAAAATGATGAACTTTGTGTCATCTGGTAATGGAGGTGACACAATAGCTCCAGTGACATCCATCGCCATAGGATCAAGCCGATATTGATTCCATGTATGAGTCGCGGCTTGAAGATCCTATAGTGGTAGATTAACATCCTCAAGTGGAGGTGGTTTATTATTATAATTGTTCTAGTTCAGTGTTGCATTCATTGCATCGTTTACAGCATTATTCGCGTTGTTTTGGGTCTTTCTTCTTAGTGTCTTCTGGATCTCAAGGTCAAACGAAATCAAGGGTCTGTCTCAACTTCGAGTGTTGTGCATACACTACACTTTTGCGCATAAATGAAACAAAGACAACAAAAAATGTAATATGAGGAAACTAAGGATTAATTCCCGAATTACTCAAATGAAGCCAGTCTAGTCATATTGGCCGACAACAGTGTCAAAATCTTGATGTCTCCCAAGATACACTTCTTTTTGATGGTTTAAGTGGTCGTTGTCAAGATATATAACTAACCAAGGTTAGGGTCGAACACCACAGGAAATAAGGTAGGCTCAGAGTAATTGCAAGCAAGTCAAGTGAATTGACCTACCTATTTCCCGAAAGGGGGGTTTGTAATTTGCAGAAAGTAAACCCAAAATAGAACAAGTGTTGTGAAATCAGTGAGAAGAGTAACTAGGGTATTGTGTTCCCCATGATTTTCTAACTTGGTATTACCTAATAATCATAATATTTTCTAGCGTGTTGCATGCAGAACGGTAAGTTAAGTTTACTAAATTCTTTGGTCCAGGCGAGAGGTAAATTTCACTACGTGATTTGATCCATCCCTGTAGTGTGACATTACTAATTGTTACCTATTATTCCAGTGCAACCTCCTCTTGGTCTAGTTCGGTTGATTAGAGAGAAGAAATCAATCAAATCTTGTTAATTAATCTCTTTTCCATTCATTACTACCTTTATCCAGTTAGTAACAACTAAGCAAGTTCTAACTTTGGGCACTGTTAAAAGGCAATCAAAATGAAAAAAATTAATTAATACATGCATGTACATTTTCCAAGAATTACAAATTATTCGATTTTACCTTGTTCGTTCTTCATGGTTCCTACCACCCTAGTTGTAAATTTAACTATGCTAATCATTGTTGAAGCAAGCATCATGATATAGAATAACATAATTAAGCACTTACAATGATAAAATTAAGAACAAGAAATCTCAAATTCGTCACTAGACATCAAAAGTCTTGATTAGAAATCACAAAGTTATTTCTCAAGTGTTTCGTGTGTCTCTTTGCACTTTTCTTCATTCTCTGTTCATTTTGTCCTAAAATAAACTAAAAAAATTATTTATAATGACTAAAATATGAATACAAAAAGACATAGAAAAACTAAATTCGGCAGACATTATGAGCAGGGTTACGAGCCATACAAGGTACTACAGCCCATATGTGGTCTTCGTAGTCTTCATTCTTCAAAACTGGACATCACTTCTACGAGACCTTTCTACGGGCCATATACAGACTTATGGCCCATATAGGGTTTCGTCTGACAACTTTTTAGAATCTCCCAAAATCTGATCCTCAAGGCATGAAACCTTATCCACAACTTGTACAAAATTCCACGGCTCGTCTGACAGATCCAGGATGCAACTTCAGAAAATAGGCCCTTCTCTTGATCTCAACCACGAACCACTCTACGGCTCGTGAAAATTTTCACGGCCCGTAGAGTGCTTCGTACTTCACCACAAATGTAGTATTTGCAATACTTTGCCCAAAATCATGCCAAATCATGTAATCCTAAAAAACAAACATAAAAACATATCAAACCCACTAACTTGCCTTGAGAGCACACAAAATTTTAAGTTTTAAGCATCGAAAGTGTTGTATTTTGACAGCACATCAAGTAGTATCAACATATATAGATACGACTCTGTTCCTACTAATAATAAAGTCATTTGAGTAGATTGGAGAACAACTAAATCATCTCTCTCTTCTTACTACTTGTGGTGGCCTTCCTTCAGTTGATATTATTCAGACATGATTTTGGAGTCTTTGGCTCTTTTCAAGGTAAAATTTTGTTATTATATATATGAGTTCCTTTGTGGAGTGTTTGATTTTGTCCAATTCAGAGTTTTTCCCGATTTTGAGTTTCATCTAGGGATTTTTGGTGTTCTTACAGTTATTTTAGTCATATTGATATTTTCACCATCCACTCATATTGTATATACTAATTTGAGCACTTTTTCTAGAGCTTATTGAAAATAAAAGTAAGTGCCATGATTAGAATTGTTGAATAAATTATGATTTCTGAGCACAATTCTTATGAAACAAATATTTTGTGTGAGCTACATCATGCAACATTTGTTGGTTCCTATTTTTTCAACTGGCTCAGGAGATGAAAAAACTGCAGTTGTCTAATAAGAAATCAATTGTTAACATGAATCCAGCATCCTATTTGATAGATTAGTTAAGCTAATGCCAGGCGACGAAAGAAATTTGAAGAAAATAAAGTTAGTGTGCTTAAAATGTCTATAGCTGTTGTATGTTTTTTCTGATGGAGAAACTTTACTTTTTCTATCCTATGTTTACTTATAAAAGTCTGACTTATCATTTATACTTAAACTAGTCAATGAGTTAGCTTAGATGATAGTCCATATAAAAATTGTGCCACTCAACAAGATAATTTTTTCTGTGAATATTGCTCTTAAAAACTAGCAGGCACTTATATCATCACCTTAATCAGATTTGATTAGTTTGATCATTAATTTTAATCTTGTTAGGAATTAGTTTGACAATGCCAAGGTATGTGAGAAGTCAAGTTTTATGGTGCCAGGATCAGAATTCATGTCTTATCCATATTCAAAATCTTCTAACTTAGAGTAGGTGAAATATACTATCTACTGTCATTCTCAAAGGATATATTAGCCAATGAGTTGTTTCCTTCCCTGTAAATATGATAAGTCAGAAAGGTAATGCTCATCCCCTGACCTATCTTGTTGATTGCCTCCTTTATTTTTACATGTTCCTACGAGACTATCCACACCTCCTTTATGATGTGTCAATAATGATCTTTGTTAACCCCTTCTCTTTGCAATATTGTATAGCTTCCCTAGATTCTACCACCATATTTAGTTTTCTATCTACGCTTCTCCTTTGTTATTTCTTAAGTAGAATCTCATGTAGCCTATTGTCTATCAAATCTGTTAGAAAAAAAAAAGATGGCTTATGGTTTCCTCCTCATAGCTACGGCATCTTGATATAGTTGTAATCCTCATTCTTTTTATGAAAATTCTTCTTAACCAAACCCTTCAAAGGAAGAAATTATTTTTAAAACTACTTATATAACCCATAACAACATATACTATCTTCTGCTTTTCAATCTCCTTCTCATAGTGTCCAAAGAAAAACATACATTAAAAACTCCTTTTGAGTTGCACATCCATAGGGGTTGTCATTAAGTAACTCTCCAGAAGAATGTTTTATGTTTAGAATTATGTATTCTGTCAGCTCTTCAGAGTTTTTGGTCTTGAGCTTTTGAGAGTTACATTCCTCAATGAGTACTGACAAATTACTCTTCTAGTACTTACAATCAGATTTTTTTTTTTTTTTAAATGTAAGTATATAACAGTGTTATCAAAGGCGAAAATTGCAAAAATTCTCTAAGGTTTTAAGCACAAAACGCAAATAAAATGTGGACTTTAGTGAAAAAAGGTGCTAAGGAAAGAAAATGTATATATATATATATATATATATGTGTGTGTGTTTACTCCAAGACTAACAATTGTAAACATGAATGAAAATATGTGATCAAAGAAATTGAAAATAATTATGGTAAAGTGAAATATAAATTGTTTAGTGTCACTTCTTCAGAAGAGACTCATTGACAAGGTAAAGTTTGCCTTAGAACCTTGATAATGATACTAAAGCACACAATAAAGCAAGATGAAATTCTCAACATATTTTGAGCCTCGCTTCAGGGCTTAAGCGTGCTTAAAGCGCGTCTTTGACTACACTAATATACAATCTACTGCTTGCTAGTTTTGTTAGTTGCTGCTAACATATGATGAAGTATTGGTCTAGGATCATTTGGATTTTTATCTTTTTTTGATAATTGAAACTTGCATCAATTATCAAACGGGAAAATATTAATAAAGCCGAGGTCCAATTAACATAACTGGCCTACCAAAATTCAACAGACGCGTAAAACATCAAATTACTGCTTAACTGTTGAATTATGTTATAAATCTAAAACTAGTAGCTTTGGACTAAGGTTCTAATTCCATTAATTTCCCTGGCTACATGCACACCACTTACATTGCTATGCCTTCCCAAAAATCAAGCTTTCTTATTGGATATCCTTTCATTTCTTTCATTCATAAATGGTGGGGGAACTCTGTTTGGAGAATTTTTCAATCTGAGCAGATTGTTATCTTCCTTTTGAGTTGATAATAGTATAGTGCATGAATTGGTCTCAGGTGTTTATTATCCATTCCTCTTTGTATAACCATTTGAGGAGTCTTAACCATAACTTCCTGGAAAAAGTGTATTCCCGCATGACATGATTCCTGGATTCATTTGCTTGTTGCTTTGTAATAATGTGAAGTGTGTATACTTGTTTCTTCTTTCTTTACGATGAAACTATTCTAACTTGTATTGTTGCCTCAATTTGATAGCTTCTGCAAAGTGCTTAGAGCCTACTATTTTCTTAAAAAATTAAGTATACAACCTACTGCTTGCCTGCTTTAGTATATGACAAAACTGTTATTGCATTTGGATTGTCATTGCTTTAGTTGCTGCTAAAAACTACTAGCTTGATAGTTCTATTAGATGCTTCTAAAAAGTATTGGCTTGATGGTTATATTAGCTACAACTAACATATGATGAAATGTTGGTTTAGTGTCCTTAGGTGTTTAATTGTTACTCGATAATAATCTGAGTTATACATAATCTTTTCTTTTTATTATTATATGTTAAAAAAACTTGGTAGATTGTTTAAATCAGATTATTATCGAGCTCACTAGTGGTTTGGGCTTGAGACTTCCATGTTGAAGGTTTCAAGTTCGAAACCCCTTGCCAGTGAAAGCAAGGAATTTGTCTTCTGGATTGAGCTCGTCGCACTCGCTTGCCTATTGCCAGTTACCTCTCCTGTATGGTTTGCAAGCTATTGAGTAGAAGTGAGGGTTTACCCTATCCGCACCTAAAGGGTAAAGACTGTGGGTTTCCCTTGTCATAAAAAATACAGTAATGACATATGTTAAAAGAAGAACTCTAGCCTTTTGTCATTACTACTCATCACATAGTTAAAAGAAGAACTCTAGCCTTTTGTCTCATCACTTATCACTCGTCAAGCTTGCTCTATCATGACCCAAAATTGGATCGCAACTAAAGAAAAATAAAGTAAAGCGAAAAAACTCATATAACATCAGAAATCTCCCAAAACCTAGAGTCATGAGTACAAGAGCACCCAAAGCAGTACGCAAGGGTAAATACAACTATCTCAACATAAAGTGCAATGTTGTCTTATAATATCTAATACAAAGTCTGAAAGAAAGCAATAAAGAGAATCCCAAATATCCACGGCAACCCAAAGTTTGAGCCTCACCAATAAGATCTAAATGGAAGCAGAATAGCCCAACTAGAGTGATCAACTACCCTGTGTGGGTCCCTGTACTCGATCTATAGGGAGGAAAGAAGTAGGGGTAAGTAAACTGTCCAAATTCTAATCTAAGCTTTTAAACTTTCAATGTTGACCAAAGTCAAACATTGGTTCCGGAAATGACTAAAATCACAACTTTGGGCGGACATGATGAATAGGTTCAACCGACTAGGTAAGAGAAATTGAAACAAGTATGCAATAATGGAGAATCCTATCCCTACATCTAAAAAGGTTAGTGCACAGTTAAATATATACATGATAATGAGCTAAGGTATTCTCAATAAACCACGGTACCATATATAAAATAATGTGAATGTGATGCACAATTCATCAATCCATATGCCAAGTATTTCATAACCTTGCCACCTGCTCGTGGTCAAGGTAATATCAGAATGCCTCAACCTTACCACCTGTCCATGGTCAAGGGATTATAAGATAAGAATCCTACCCTTACCTCTTGCTCGGGTCAAGGGGTGGTATCAACGTGGAGCATAATACCCTTTCCTCTTACCCGAGTTAAGGGATGTCACAAGCTACATGCAACAGATGTAAATCAATGACACAATCAAGAAATGCATGTAACATATAGAATGACATCAAAACACAAATACCAATACATGAATCTCATATAATCATATGCATATAAAGAATAATATCAAAGAGTCTCAGATAATTCCTAAACCTTTATCATGTCTCAGATCACCACAATTATATCAGTAGTCAAGAATATCAATAACACTGAACCTTACTCATCCCAATTATACAAAAATATCAGTAATACCACTCATCTCAATTATATAAGAATATCAATCATGTCTGGCCTTACTCGTCCCAACTATACATATACATCTCATAGGTATCTCAATAGCCATCAGTTACCACAAAATTACCCAAATGGACTCACAAATCTCATATTATCACATTGTATCCAAAATCATCATGTTCCACAAGATTTCATCTCAGTCCATCAATGGAATCAAAATTTACATCATAATTTGGCTCAATCGAAATCAGAATACCATCAATATCCCATTACATCAACATATTTACTCATAAATCACTCCAGATCTCACAACTAACATATAAACTTGATCAATAACTCAAATTTAGTCTCAAAAGGTTAGCCAAACCTACCTCAATGTTGAAACCGCACTCGAACAAACTTTCAATCAACTCAATACATAAAAGATCCTCAAATCGATCCAACACTTCAACAATACATACTATGCATCAACAGGAGCATTTTGATACCCATATTGGCACAAATTAGGCTTAGGGGGGAAAATGGTCAATTTTAGGGCTAAAACCCCAAGTTTCTTAATCTAAAAATTAACTTTAAATCAAGTTCATCGTGGAAAATGGAGTTCGTGGATGAAAATTGCACTAAAATCAAGCTTAAATTGAAGGAGAAATCTCACTTTAAAGTTTGAAAAATCGTGGTTTAAAATCCCTCAATTTTGAACTTTCAAAACCATGAAATTAAAGACAAAATCAAGATAAAACTTATAGAAAATGATTAATATAATGCTAGAAACACTTACCCTATCAAAATCCTTCAAAAACCTTCTTCCAAAATCATGCCAAAAGCATGACAAGTTCGACAATGGAGTAAAAATGATGTCTCTTTAAAACAGAACAGAACAAACACACTCTACGAATGCAGGGTGGGACCGCAAATATAGAACTAGGCTCGCAAACTTGGAGGGTTAACTCCATTGACCCCCATGAATGTGGTAGCCCCGGCGTGAATGCAGAGAAGGGAGGGTGATTACACAAGCTAAAATTAGCCAACAATCAAAACTTGAAATAAATATTCGGAACTCATCAAAAATAAAAATTTCACAAACTAAATATGTAACCATACCAGAAATAGCGATCCAGACTTAACATAATCATCAAAAATCAGTTTCAAGGCCTCCTTGCCAAATTTACCAATGTAATACGATAAAACTAGTTTAAACTTAAAATATCAAAACTACCCTTGGCAACTCCAAAAATTATTACGAGACCATTTTTAGTGTTAATTTCACCATTCGAAACTATTGAAACTGTCCAAATTCTAATCTAAGCTTTTAAACTTTCAATGTTGACCAAAGTCAAACATTGGTTCCGGAAATGACTAAAATCACAACTTTGGGCGGACATGATGAAAATATACCCTTACCTCTTTTCTTCTACTCAAGCCTAAAGTACTTAATACAATTTATTCCTTCAAAATTCTCATGAAAGCATATCTCATAATAAGTTGGATACATGCATGATATGAAACTGTTTTTGATTGATATTTGATGCATAAGTTTGATTATTTTATGAAAATGATGGTTTGGTTACATCTTTGTATTTATGCTATGATGATGACTATGTTCCTACTCTATTCAAGTGTAATTCTATCTTATTTGAGGATGAATGAACTCAAGGGGGAGATATTGTAACACTCCTCCTATTTTTAGACTTGAAAACTGAAAGACAAGAATTTTGTTAATGGTTTGATCCTACGAGCCAGTCTACAACCGGTAGAAGGAATCACAGATCGTAGGTGGGTTCGTGGAGAGTGCCCAGTGAAAATAAAAAATTTAAGTATTTCTAAAAATTGACTTACGTACTACTAGATGAGTTGTATATATAATTACGACTTATCAATAGGTCTCGTGGTAAAAGGCCTTGAGGAAGTTAAATTTTTCTAAGTCTGGAACTACTTCTATGGAAGGACTTATGCCCTTAAATGAATCCATGGGTTATTCTACATATTCATAGGTTGGAAGCTAGAATTCCAGTATGGCACAAGGTTCTACGGGCTGATGTGTATATCGTATGTTTACCCATGACCCATAGGAAGGATTTCATGGATGGCTCCAACAGTTTTTAATGAAGGATGTCTTTGATATTTCCAATCCATTAAAGTCCTAAATTACGTTGGTTCGGCTATCCTAATTGACTTAACCGACCTAAACTCTATAAGTCTTATTCCTAATTCATTCAAAGTCTTTAATCATCAAATTTCTCTCAAGGGTTCTCAATATTTCTTTCCCTAAATCAAGGGTTCCATTGAAGATAAAGCTTAAAGATTTGATTAAGGATTTCCAATTTTTTTTTCAAATTCTAAGGATTCTACTTGAGGTATGTAAGGATTCATTCATGGATTAGATTCATCCATGAAACCCAATTCAAAACCTTTTTTTTTATCAAAATTTCAGGGTGGTGATTTCCTATGGGCTTTTAATATATGATTCCTAATGCATGAATTACGATTTCTATGTGATGATTATGACTAATTATGCATGAATTATGATGATTTCATGATGTATATGATTTTGAAGGAAAAATATGTGGTTTCATAGTATACATGATTAGGACTTAATGACTTGATGTGGGTTTCTTTGTCAATGATCTACTTTAATTTTTATTGCATGTTTTTTTTATGAATTTCATACAATTGCATGATTTTGATTCAAATGCTCATGGACCCACATTCAGCACTAGTCTCTTATGATAAACCTATGGATTTCATGTTTATGATCTCAAGTATGTAAAAACATATTTTATGAAAATAATGATATTATGTAAGCTATGATGTTGGTATGATGTGATGAAAACCCAAATGTTTATGATGATGTTAAGGTGGAAATGTCTACCCACACCATGTTTAAAAGTAAAGTAGATGAACTATTTTTATGATATGATATTTTTATGAAAGCTATGCTGACTATTTATAAATTATGGAAGTATGATTTTAATGAAGTATGAATTATGTTGATAGCTATGTATATGTATGATTTATGTATTTCGTGGGATATGACTTAGCACCAAGAGGGCTTTGGTAGATACCATGATCCCATAAATATATGCCACCTAGGAATAATGTTCATATTTTTATGCCTTAAAGGTGTACTAATGGATTCATATAGCTTTAATAGACACTCA
>DF368961.1:1507-13517 GCA_000787875.1 Solanum virginianum
TAAACTTAGCAAAGCAACGTGGAAGTTATCCCAATAATAATTCTACTTTGTCGACATTTCTTGTTTGAAATATTTAGGTATCCGATAAAATTTGTGTGTTTTGAGTCTTTTGTTTGTTTCTATTGTATTATTTGTAGTGGTCCATTTTCTTTTGTACGTAATTAATTGGCCTTCGTCTTCATTTGAGAATTTCTTTAACTGCGCATTGGTGGTAAATGTCCCTTTTTGATTATATATATTGTTTATACTATATTAATTATATTTTTTTATACTAAGTATTTGTATGTGGTCTCTCTCCTTTCTTTGATAGGTTTCATGTTAACTCGATTTAAGAATTGTCAAAAATGTTGATCTTATGAAAATGTTACGAAGTGGACATATTGTCTTACTTTGATGTTTGTCAATATATTTTTTTTAATGAACTAGCTACGACAACTTTTATTTAAGGAAAAGACATAAATTTTCTCCTAAACTTGTATTGAAAAGTTAGTTACACATATATTTAAACTATCATAGTGATTTATTACAGACTTAATTTTATTCGAAGTGTATACAATACCCCCTTCCGAAGTCAGTCTCAGTTTTTGTGTAAAACTGAAAAAGTGTTATACACGTGTTTTGACACATAAATAATAGTATTATTTTTATTTTTTAACCTTTTCTTCTTAATATTTTCTTACACTATTGCAAAAGTAGTAATTTGTACTCTGTGTGTGTTCTTCCTCCTCTCACCATACATACCTTTCTTTTTTAAATCCATTTCTTTTTCCATTTTCATTATTCATAAATTGAAGGGAAAAAGAGAAATTTGAAGAGAAAATAGGTAATTGTAAGAAGATTATGAAGCATAGAGATGGTGGTGACAATAGGCGATGGATAACACTACTTTAGAATCTTGATAGGTGGCGGCATCATTTTAACACTGAGTGATTTTTTGAATATGATTGGTTGGAGTATCGTGTAACAAAAGATGTGACATTTTGTCTTTATTGCTATTTGTTTCAAGATGAAAGCATTACTCAAGGAGGAACAGATGTATTTTGAACTATAGGATTTAGAAGTTGGAATAAGAAGTGCAACCTTAATATATATATTGGTAAATCAAACAATGTTTAAAATCAAGCAAGATGAAATTATGAAAATTTATTGAGATAAAAATAATCCATTTAAAGTGCATTTGCTATATTCAATCTGATCAACAAAAGTTAGAATATCGTATTCGTTTGAAAGTTACAATTGATATGATAAAATATTTTTGAAGTAAGAATTGTCAGTTCAGAATCATCGTAAAAATGAATCCTCGTTTAATAAAGGTAATTATATTGTAGAACTAACTTACTTAGTATGCAAAATTATGTGATACGATTAGCCATGCATTTAAAAAAGCTTCAAAGAATAATCAGCTGACTTCACATATTCAAAAGGATATTATAAATGCATGTAAGATTGAAACAATCAACTGTATAATTGAGGATTTAAATAATGATCACCTTTTAATCTTAGTTGATGAATCTCAAGTTATGTGATGTAAAGAGTAAATGACTATCGTTTTATGGTATGTTGATAGAAGGGAAAGTGTAATGGAGCGATTTTTTGATATTGTTCATGTTCGTGATATTGTTACTTTGTCTCTAAAAAATAAAATTACTGATTTACTTGCTCAACATTTCTTAAGTCAATCGTATATACGTGGACAATGTTATAATGGAGCAAGTGATATGCAAGGTGTTATAAATGGACTAAAAATCTTGATGCAACAAGAAAGTAAAGGTGCTCATTCTATTCATTATTTTGCTAATCAACTTAATTAACTCATGTTGTGATTTCTAAAAAATGTGATGAAGTGCAAGAGTTTTTAATGTTGATTTCTAATATATTAAATGTGGTGGAAGTTTCTTAATTTCAAGCATAGAGATGAACTTCACGACACTCAAGCAGAAGAAATTGAGGCATTACCTAAAGATAAACTTGAAACTAGTAAAGACTTGAATCAAGAATTAGGTCTTGCTAGAGCAGGTTACACTTGATGGAGATCTCGTTACAAAATCTGTTAACAATCTTATTCTCATATTGTTTAGTCTTATCAAGGATTTGTGTTGAGCGTTTTTCTGTTTGCCTTAGTGATGGATGAGCTGACACGGTCCATTCAGAGGAGGTTCCATGGTATATACTATTTACAGATGACATCATACTGATTGATGAGACTCGGGCTAAAGTTAATGATAGATTGGAGATTTGGAGACACGTTTTGGAATTCAAAGGGTTCAAATTAAACAGGACCAAAATATAATAGTTGGAGTGCGAATCATTGTTGCGACGAATGAAGCAGACATTTACTGTGAGGCTTTATGATCTTCTTTTTCCTCTTCTACTTTCTCCTCCTCTTTTTCTTCATCTTTTCTTAAACAATCAGAGTCTTTACAATAACAAATTTCAACTCAACTAGTGATAAGGTTGAGTATGAAATTAATATATTGATTTTGCCCATATTGTCATTTTATTTTTTATTTTTATTAGTTATATTATAAGATTATATTTTAATAGAACGTATTCATTATATAATAATAATAATACAAGCTTATAAATATTTTAAATATTTTTTAAAACATTCGGCATAAATCATATTTGTTGAGATAGTTAAATATTTTATAAAAAAAATTGAGGCCAAAAAATATGATGAAAATTCACCAAAACTTCATCCAAAAATAATTTATCAATCAAGAATATTTAAAAATTTAAAACCAAACGCTAACTTAACTCTTTCCTTAAATAATACTAGCTGAATTGGAAGGATAGATATTTGTTTTGCCATACAAATGAGGTCGCAAAAATTGGATCTTCTTCCTTATTTTGTATTTTCATCATGGAAAAAAAGAAAAAGAAAAACATGTTTCTTTTGTTTAACTTAGCAAAGCAACGTGGAAGTTGTCCCAATAATTATTCCACGTTGTCGACATTTTTTTCTCTACTAGTTATTGGAACCCGTTTAATACAGATCCAATATTTATTATTTTTTAATCTCAATTTATGTGATATTAATAGATTTTTTAAATATATTTTATAAATTTTTTATTGCGACTTATACTATACTTTATTTCATTCAATTTATGTTGCATATATAAAATAAAATGATTTATCAGGGATAATATTGTAAAATCACACTAGAAACAACTAAGGAAATAATCAATAGAAACGATAAAATAAAAATACGTTGCAACTGCCTATAAATTGACAGCTGCCTGCTTAACTGCTACGATAAAGTAAAAATAAGTTGTAGCTGCCTGCTTAAGCAGACATGCCGAAGCAGGCATGTCGGTCGAGATGTGCCTGCTTATCCACAACTATCTACTTAAACAGATACGTCAATCGATAATTGCTTGCTTAAGCAAGCATGTCGACTGAGATGTGTCTTCTTATTGCCACTTATATATATATAATAGATTTATTACGTTTGGAATATCTAGGTATTCGTTAAAATTTGTATTTTGAGTCTTTTGTTTGTTTCTATTGTATTTTTTATAGTGGTCCATTTTCTTTTGTACGTAATTAATTGGTCTTTTTCTTCATTTAAGCATTATATTCTTTTATACGTAATTTGTAACGCCCAGTAAAATTACCAAAATACCCCTAGAATAGAGATATGCATGTAACACATCTTCCCATGCTTCGTTTGCGAATCCGAGACTGGATATGCAATCAGCATGAAAAATTGAGTGGGAAAATGGTCTTTTTCAAATTTTAGAGTCATCCGATCGAAATATAATTTTTCAATCCAAAATGATTTCCAGAGGCTATGCGCTGCCTTGTGTTTTTCTTAAATTTTTCGACGGGAAATTGAAAACTTTTGTCACTATTCATTCCTATTCTAAATACATAGCTTGTCGTCCATTTGCTCAAATGCTTCTCGAGTCCTCTTTTCGAACTCTAACCGGGGGTTTCCCATGAAACCTCCAAGCTCAATCTAAGTTCACTCTTAAGCCTTCAATTCAAGCTTATTTCTATTGTTTAAGGCCATCAAGTGTCTCCTACATGAAGCCAAGTTCAAAAGAATTCCATTGGCTAAGTTTTTCACAAGTACCAATAGAAGGGTCAACTTTAAAGGGTCATATCTCTCAGCACAAAAAGAACTGGGTGACCCACAACCTATCAAATTAAATCTCTTTGAATTACTTTCCAACGCACCTAGTTTCACCTAATTTAGAGTCCACTGAAGAAGTTATGCCCATTTTCGTAAAGCCCTCCTTTATTGTGTTGTCACCATTTCTCTAAGACAAGCCACATGGACACACACATGGGCCGTATGGCTTCCTACGAACTGTGTGGATGTGCCATCATAAAACTTCTTCCCAAAATCATGTTTTAAGTGTGGAATCTCGTCTTGTACGCTTGTACGACCCGTGTACATGACCTTGAGCTTGAACCAACAACTTTTCGGGACTAAGTATGAGGTACGACTAGGCTCACTGGTCATATGGTCAGTTGTGGGGATCCCTTTCCATTGAAAATTTCTTTAAGTGAGGGGGCACGGGCAGTCACATGGACCATGTGACTCCACATGGCCGGTGGTACCCTCCGTATAGGTGAACTTTGCCTATTTTTTCTAAGTGTTAAAGTCAAGTACCAACTTTTAGAATTTTTGGTAAGTATGGGTTCATGGGCAACTTCACGGATCTTGTAATGACACACGAGCTGTGAACCCTCCCTTGAAGTGGTTCTAACCAAATTTTCTATCTGATCCATTAATGACATTTTCATAAATTTCGTTATTTCTATTGGTCTTTTGGGAATTCTTATGGTATTTTATGGTCCTCTAAAGACCTAAAATGTATTTCAAACATTCTAAATCACTCTTCAATTTTTAAAACCCTCTCAAAAGCTTCCACAAAAGAACTCTTGAAGATTTCAATATTTGAGCTAGGGAACTCAAGTCTTCTTCAAATTATTTGGGGTTTTCTTCATCTTGGTGAAGGTATGTGAGGGTTTGATCCTTGATTTCCTTCCAATCAAGGAGATCCAAATTATTTTAAAGAAATTTACATGAATTTTGCTTTAATTTAGGGTTTTAAATTGTTATGATTTCTTAAATTCCAATAATGAATAGGCTATGTTCATCTATTAATTTTAAGATGATTTAAGCTTTTAGATATTGAATTTCATCATTTTAATGAATCTATGATTATGCATGTCCCTTTCTAAAGCTTGTTTGAGCATGGGTGGTTTATACATGATTTTAAATGTGAATTTAATTATGAATTTACTTCAATTTCATGTTATTCTATTGATTTTAGATTGAATCTCAATTAACCATGCCATTCCCACATTTTTCATAGCATATGGATTTCATAATCATGAATTTATGTTATTGATTTCAAATTGAATCTTAATTACCCATTTCATTCTCACATTATTCATAGCATATGCATTCATGTTCATAAGAGTTTATGAAAATTATGTAGTGGGTTAAGCCCAATTATGTTCTATGATATAATTTTGATAAAATATTGGTTATGATAAGGATGTAATCACATATATGTCAATGATTTTGGCTCTGTGAGCATTATGAGTGGTTGCACCATTATGTATGTATAAATAAGTCATTCCTATGCATGAGTATTATGAATTATGATTTGACATTTGTGCCTAAATGTGCATTAAAATAATTGGAAAATAACTATTGCCTCTTTGAAAGCATGTATATATATATACGTATATGTATTCTTGTGGGATGTCAACTTAGAATTGATAGATTGGGAGCGTTAGGGCTATCCCCAAGGGCCCTCTCCATTTTCTTGAACTATGTGCCAGCATAGGAATGGTAGTCATCACCGAAATGATGGGGTAGTAAGGGGTAACTATTGATTTATGATATGATATTATATTGTATGATATGATATGTTTTCATATGGAAATCCTTACGAAATGACTGGGTTGTAAGGAAGGTGGCCACCACATACGAAATGACTGGGTCGTAAGGAAGGTGGCCACCACATACGGAATGATCGGGTCGTAAGGTGTGGTGTAGATTACCTTTGGCAAGTATTCTTCTCTCACCCAATAAGAGGTCAACATCGGGCAAATTCATGTAATAGCTTGCATAGGTTTAAGATGTTAGTTATGGTCACATCCTAAATATATATATAAGCATCATTTGCATTTCATGCATCGTGAACTTCATAGGATCTTATTATACCACATTCCTTGTTATATATATATATATATATTTCTATATTATGTTCCCTTGTTATCTAACGTTGATGTGCAGGTTTGGTAAGTTACATGCATTATATCTCACATACTTAGTACATTCAAACGTACTAACGCATACTCTGGCCTACATGATTTCACCATGTAGGGACCGAGGACTTTGACCATCCACTGTTTGAAGCTTAGTCTGGATTCCAAGTTTACTTGTAGTGGTAAGTCCTATCTTTCAACAACGATCCACCATCTATCTACCTATGGTATGGCACGGGCAGTCACATGGACCATGTGACTCCACATGGCCGGTGGTACCCTCCGTATAGGTGAACTTTGCCTATTTTTTCTAAGTGTTAATTTGGTTTTTTTTATGTATTTGAGGGTGAGCCCGAGAAATGTCTTGGCCCCGGCCT
This sequence comes from Solanum virginianum, assembly GCA_000787875.1. NCBI lineage: Eukaryota > Viridiplantae > Streptophyta > Magnoliopsida > Solanales > Solanaceae > Solanum > Solanum virginianum. The sequence goes on from DF368961.1 coordinate 8,119, forward strand.
ATCTATGTGGAGGCATTGTTGGACACCTTGTAAACTTCCTTACGTTATATGTTATGTGTTATGGTTAAGTTTATGTTATGGATTGGTTATCTTTACCTTTCATTATGTGAGTTGGTTATATGATTTATGGTTTGGGTTACATATTGTGATGGAAAGATCCTACGTCCTGATTTACCCCCATAGCGTGAGTCCTACTTACTCTTCCCTGGAATTATGTGTTTACTTTAAATGGTCTTCTGAACCGATGATACGAGTTTTGGTATCTTAAGGCTTATTTGGGAACTCTCTTGTTCCCATTCGCCGTGTCACTCCTAGACCCTAGGTTCGGGTTGTGACAGAGATGGTATCAAAACTCTAGGTTTGTAAATGATCCTCAGAGTCCAACATATCGTGTCAAGTAGATTCCTATTCATAGGTATGAAATGCACCATGCCTATGAGTGGGAGGCTATGACGACGTTCTAGGAATTGTCTCACTTCTTCTTGTCTTATGTTGTGTCACAGATAGTATGTTCGGTTCTTAATCTTGATGGTATCCTTGCTCTATTTTAGAAGATGCCTTATGGTAGACTTGCCAGACCAGCCCCAGCTAATGAGGGTCCAACACCTCAAGGGCCTATGGATAAGCCTATCTCTAATGGTAAATTCCATACGACCTTTGCCAGTTTTCCTAGGCGATGACTACTCAGACTAGGTGGGCTAATCTTCCTCGGGATCCACTCCGGCTTTAGTAAGGGATTTCACCCAGATGAATCCTTCGGAGTTCTTTAGTTCTAAGGCTTATGAGGATGCTTAGGAGTTCATTGATGAGCTCATCAAGGTGTTAAATGTTATAGGTGTCACTTATAAGGAAAAAGTTCAGTTAGGTGCATATCAGTTGAAAGATGTAGCTCAAGTATGGTATAATTAGTGGTTTATGGAGAGGGTTTATAGTGTTGCTATTAATTGGGAGGAGTTCAAGCTTGCCTTCTTGGATCGTTTCTTCCCATTTAAGCTTAGGTAAGCCAAGATGATTAAATTTATCAATCTTAAGCTAGGTAATATGAGTGTGAGGGATTATGCCCTCAAGTTCACTAAGCTCTCCAAGTTTGGTCCGACACTTGTGGCTGATCCTCGTGCAAAAATGCACAAGTTCATTTCTGGTATCTCCAACTTGCTTGTACAAGAATGTCGTACAACCATGCTTAATCAGGATATAGACATCTCTAGACTTATGGTTTATGCCGAGCAAATTGAAGGGGAGAAACTCAAGGAGAGGAGAGTTCATGATGTTAAAAGAGCTCGGTTAGATGGTGGGTTCTCCGATTCTAGATGTGGTGGTTTTGATCGCTTCCAATAGGTCCAAAGTTCCAATGCTCAGATGGATAATGCTAGATTGCCTCCTCCTAAGGCACCGGGGGTTGGTGGACCATAGTTTCCCAGGTGTGATAGGTGCAGGAAAAATCACTTGGGTGTCTGCTGGAAGGAATTGGATGCATGTTATAGGTATGGTGATAAGGACCACAAGATTATTGATTGTCCTAAAAATGCTCAGAGGGATCGAGGTCAGGTTGCTCAGGGTGAACAGAACCAGAAAAGAGCTCCACAAGGTGTTACCCCGAGGAATGATAGGTTTTATGCTCTCCATGCTCGTCAGGAGGTTGAGAAGGCCCCAAATGTTGTCACTAGTACGTTGAAAGTATTTGAATTTGATGTTTATGTTTTGCTTGGCCTTGGAGAAAATTTTTCTTTTGTGATTCCTCTATTGGTTGTTATGTTCGATTTGAGTCCCGAGAACTTGAGGTACCCCTTTTTAGTTATTACTCTTGTGGGTAAATCAATTATTGCACATAGAGTTATCGTGGTTGTCTTGATTTGGTATTGTACAAAGGCTTCCCATGTGATCTTATGGAACTTGAGATATTTGACTTTGATGTGAATATTGGGGTGGATCATTTGTCGAGGAGAATATAGGGGTTTTTCCCAAGGGGGAGATGGTGTGCTTTGGTATCAAGGTCGGTTATGTGTTCCGGATGAGGGGTAGTTTGAGTGATATGAAATGACTTCTATAGGCCTGGATTCAATTTTGGAGGCTGTGGAAAGAGAGAAATTGATCAAGAAAGTTTGGAGGTGGTTCGAGGTCGTCAAAAGTTTTATTCGAAGGTTAGAAGATGGGATCTTGAGTGTCAAGTTATATGTGAAGGTCTCATCAATAAAGGATGTGACTTCGGCTAAGGTACCTTGGGGGAGGGCATAGTTAGGCATGATAAAGCGATATCCCTATATTTTTCAATCCACTCAAGCATAAGGCCTAGGTTCTTCCTTCCTTAAGTAGTTCTAATCTTTTCAATTCTTGAGTCTCACGACATGCTTACATATGCATTAAAATGCTTTTTATGAAGAGTTAAATGATTTGAAAACATTTTGATATTATTTTAATGACTTGATGATTTTCTAATGATGAATTATGCATTGTACCTTGTGTTTGGAGTTTCATGTTCTAATTAAAGCCTTTCAAGACTTGTTCTTCCACATTCAGGGACGAATGTTCCCGAAGGGGAGATGATGTAAAGACCCAAATTTTTGCATAGCTTTAGTGATGCTTGGAATTTGGTTCCGGAAAGTTTTAGGACAAGGTGACATCTTATGGAAGCCTCCACTCCTTTGTTATTATTCATTCCTATTCTAAACACTTAGCTTATCGTCTATTTGCTCAAACGCTTCTTGAGTCTTCTTTTCGAACTCTAACAAGGGGTTTCCCATGGAACCTCCAAGCTCAATGTAAGTTCACTCACAAAGCCTTCAATTCAAGCTTATTTATATTGTTTAAGGCCATCAAGGGTCTCATACATCAAGCCAACTGCAAAAAAATTCCCTTGGCTAAGTTTTTCACAAGTATCCATAGAAGGGTCAACTTTATAGGGTCACATCTCTCAAAAAAAAGGAACTGGGTGACCTACGACCTTTCAAATTAAATCCCTTTGAATTATCTTTCCAACGCATTTGGTTTCATCTCATTTAGAGTTCGGATGAAGAAGTTATGCCAATTTTCGTAAAGTCTTCCTGTACTGTGTTGTCACCATTTCTCTAAGGAAACCCACATGGGCACCTACATGGGCCATGTGGTTTCCCATGAACCGTGTGGATGTGCCATCATAATATTTCTTCCCAAAATCATGTTTTAAGTGTGGAATCACATCTTGTACGCTTGTACGACCCGTGTACATGACCTTGAGCTTGAACCAACAACTTTTCGGGACTAAGTATGGGGTACGACTAGGCTTACTGGTCATGTGGCCAGCCATAGGGATCCCTTTCCATTCAAAATTTCTTTAAGTGAGGGGGCACGGGCAGTCACACGGATCGTGTGACTCCACATGGCCCATGATGCCCTCCGTATAGGTGAACTTTGCCTATTTTTTTTCTAAGTGTTGAAGTCAAGTACCAACTTCCAGAATTTTTGGTAAGTATGGGTTCACGGGCAAGTTTACTCACCATGTAATGACACACGGGCCGTGAAACCTCCTTTGAAGTTGTTCCGACCAAATTTTCTATCCCATCTATTAATTGTATTTTTCGTAAATTTGGTTATTTCTATTGGTATTTTGGGAATTCTTATGGTATTCTATGGTCATCTAAAGACCTAAAACGTATTTCAAACATTCAAAATTACTCTTCATATTTTAAAAACCCTCTCAAAAGCTTCCACAAAAGAACTCTTGGAGATTTCAACATTTGAGCTAGGGAACTCAAGTCTTCTTCAAATTCTTTGGGGTTTTCTTCATCTTGGTGAAGGTATGTGGGGATTTGATCCTTGATTTCCTTCCAATCAAGGAGACCCAAATTATTTTCAATGAATTTACATGTTTATGCTTACTTTAATTTGGGGTTTTAAATGTTATGATTCCTTAAACTCCAATAGTGAATGAGTTATGTTTCTTTATTGATTTTAAAATGATTTAAGCTTTTAAATGTTGAATTTAATCATTTTTATGAATATATGATTATGCATGTCCCTTTTTAAAGCTTGTTTGAGCATGAGTGGTTTATACATGATTTTAAATGTGGATTCAATTATGAATTTACTTCAATTTCAAGTTTGCTGTTGATTTCAGATTGAATATTAATTACCCATGTTATTGTCACACCATTCATAGCATATACATTCATGTTCATAAGAGTTTATGAAAATTATGAAGTGGGTTAAGCCCAATTATGTTCTATGAAATAATTTTGATAAAATATTGGTTATGACAAGAATGTGATCACATATATGTCTATAATTTTTTGTTCTTTGAGCATTGGGTGCTTACACCATTATGTACATATGAATGAGCTATTCCTATGCATGAGTATTATTAATTACAATTTGGCATTTGAACCTAAATATGTATTGAAATGATTTGGAAAATGATTATTGCCTCTTTGAAAGCATGTATATATATATATATATATATGTATTCTTGTGGGATGCGAACTTAACACCCATAGATTGGGGGCGTTAGGGCTATCCCCAAGGGCCCTCTCCCTTTCCTTGAACTATGTGCCAGCATAGGAATGGTAGTCATCACCAAAATGACCGGTTCATAAGTGGTGACTATTGATTTATGATATGATATGTTTTGATATGAAAATCCTTTCGAAATGATCAGGCCGTAAGGAAGGTGGCCACCATATACGAAATGATCGGGTCATAAGGTGTGGTGTAGATGTTAGAATCCGCACAATTGTGTTTTGGTACCATAGCTAACTTGGAGGTCGCTAGTGTCACTTTCAAGGTGTTTGGCACTTAAGTGCACTCTTTGAAGAATTTAAATTTTTTATTTGAATAATTGTGAAGGTTTGTGAGAATGAGCTTATGGACATTTGATATGTATGAGTGTACACTTACAAGATTAAGTTTACTAAATATTTCTTTGGTTTTTACAAGTGGGGGAAATATACCTTTAGAACTTGTAATTGTGTATTGTGATGATTGGTTCTAATTATGTTGACAAGATATTAGTTTCATTAAGGGGGACATGTATTATCATATACACATACATACAAGATGCTAGAAGGTTCTATAATATTATTTATATATACACATTATATGTACAAGGAAAAACAAGTCATTTTCCACACTTAGAAAAAAAAGAGTGAAGCTGTGAATAGTACTGTAGCTCTCGGCCAGCTACAGTGATTGCCAAAAAATTTGTTGTTTTTGCTTGTTTCTTCAATTCTAAGGCTACAAGCATGGTATATGGGATCCCCTAAGAGTCATAGAAGGTTTGGTTTGTCGAGGAAACCCATAGATTTTCGTTGGTGAAGATTTGAAGTGTTGAAAAAGGTTTTGAGGTAACTTTTAATTCTTCATCTTTTGAGTTTAATTAATGGTTTCTATGGTATTAAATGGTGTTATTATGAATGAGTAGTCACGAA
>DF368960.1:0-12369 GCA_000787875.1 Solanum virginianum
AAGGTATACACTTAATTCGGACTTTATCCGTAATCGTAGTTAAATAGTTTTTACGTTGTGCCTCGTCTCCGTTTAACTCGCCAGTTCAAGTTAACCTGGTAGCTGACTCACCTACTAGCTTCCTAAGTCCTACAAGCACCTTAATTTGTTCTCCTTTGTTTAGGGTCTTAGTCACCTTGACTCGATGTAAAACATGTGTACACGCAACTTTCTTAAACTCTACATACACACGACGCCCTTTAACGCGAGATGCAACACTTTTAAAATTGGCACTAATTTGAAAGTCCATATCATGTTTCATATGTGTAGTACAAATATTTATAGTGTTTGTGGGGTGTTACAGATAGCATTTGGATACAAGTAACTAATCCGTCTTTGGACTCTACAAACAATTCTCATGGTTCCTTGCCCTTCATTCACTTTCTTTTTTCCAGTGACATTAATTTATTTCTCACTTCATAATTGAGTGCCTTACTTGCAACCATTTCTACATTTTTAGAGGGTCTTATTTTCAATCAAATTCTCTTCTTCTTTTTCTTTTCTTTTTCTTTTTCATCACAAATTAACACCTCAAATGGAAGAGACCCCTTTATTTTCACACTCTCAACTTTTGCCTTTGGCCACTACTTTCACACTTTCAAGTTCAAGGAAGGAATGGTGTTCAACAAAAAGATAATCTTTTCTATCAAAGGTTAAGGGTTATAACTATCAATAAAAAGAATTAAGCTCAATAGGGACCACTAAGGATATAATTTATGTCAAGGGAGGTTATTTTGGGCAAAGTGGACTTAAAAGAAAACCAAAGAATGCCAAGGTCATCTTCCTAATCTGGACATAACCAAGCCAACACATCATGACAAACCAGGCAAGTTCTAGGTATTAATAAGCATGCCTTTTAATGAATGCCTCACCTCTCATGGCATAATGGCTTTCGAATTCAAACATCAACTACACAACACATATTTACAACTATCGATCATGGTATATCTAAGCTCAATATTCACTTAGTCAACTCATGATGCTTCTAACCCAAGCATGGATTGTTTTCACATGAGATAAACTAATAGGTGAGTCTGTACATGCTCCTCATCCATGGCACTATCAGATTAAAGATACTGGCGATTAATACTTGGATTGCTAAGGGATTTGAGACGTGACGATTGTTTATAAAAATGACTTTTCCTATATGTTTAAGTATTTGAAATATCATGAAGTAATGGATAAAATTGGCACACATATAATCTAAAGAGACATCAACCACAACTTACAAGAAAAACTTACTAGCTATTACAAACCAAAAGTATACTTACAAACCAAAATAAAACATTATATCAACTTTACATCACCAACTAAAAATTAAAACATCCAACCCATTGTATCAACTTCGAAAAATAACAACATAAACTTCAGAATTAGGACTCCAACACACTCACTCCCTCCTAAAAAATATCGTCGTTTATGTGTAAGAATAGTATCATCAAAAAGCATAATAGTAAAGAGTGAGTTAAAGAGTCTCCCTGGTAAATCCATCTATGGTGGCGGCTGAGGTACTGAAAAAATAGTAGTGGGGACACTAGTGCCCAAATCCTGATGTGTTGTCTCTAAAGTAGGAATGGTAGTAATGGACTCTAGTACAACTACCTTTGGTTATGCAAGCTTTGGCTCTACTGCACCAGAAGATCCACTCATCCCAATCATAGACTTATCCTTGAGTGAAGGTCTAGAAATTCCAGTTTCGATACAACCATCATGGTCTCTCGTTTTTCCTAGGTAAAACATATCAAACACATAAATAAACTTACTTTCCTTGAGTGAAGGTCTAGTGACAACAGCAATAATGACCTCCTCGGTCTCGATTAATTCACTATACTCCTCCAAAAAGGCATCAATCCTTGGTGCCTCCTTGTCAGTCTCCGGGGAAGAGACAATGTACTCGTTCTCAACCCTCATCCCTAGAGTGACACTTTTAGCAATTGTAGAAGGGACATCCATCAAACCCCATAGGGAAGTGATATCAGTAGATTTCAACTCTACCATCTCTTTCTTCAATGTATTAATAACGACCTTCATGACCATTAAATCAGCAATACCATATTTTACTTCAACGCCTCCAACCCAGTAGTGAATGCATCAAACCTATCCCCATGGCCCTCTACGCTCACCATCAACCTATCAAACCTAATATGTTGCTCCTCAATGAGCTGTCTCTGCTTTTTCTTCTCATCTAATATCACTTAGAAAGTAGCCACAATGGCTCTCTCCATCAAGGCTGGGATAGAGGACTTGACTCGTGTCTTCTGTGTGTCAGCTAATTTGTCCAATTGAGCCAAAGGATATATAGTATTTTGAGTGATTAGGGATTGATATATGAAAGATTAATCCTGAGTTGAAGATAAAGGGGCTAGAGTATGAGAGGACGCAGTCAAAGTAGGGAAAGAGAGCATACCTGACTTGTGAACCTGCTCAGATATGCCAATGTCCAATATCTCAACATAAATAATTGGTGTAGTGTTAATCAATTTCATCCTTTATATGTCCTTCTTATCTCTATAAAACTCCACCTCGACACATCTGGTATTAGTGGAAACCAATAGAGTGATCTTGATATCTGATTTCCTCACAAATGGGAGTCCATCTCTTCATAGGGCTGTGATGAGGCTGGGGAATGGTACAGAAGTCTGCTACTGTTTAGCCTTTATAAGAATCTATGTGGTTATAATCGGCCTAAGGTTTAGTTTTTTGCAATCATGATGCAACCAACCAACACTGCTTTGTGGTGACGAAGAATAGAATCATTTTTCGATGGCATAAGGTTACAACTAATAAAACCAAACCAATATTGAGCAAGGAAATTCAAATCCTTCTTCTTAATAACCACTCCCTTCTCTAGCCATGATTGGGCTACAATACTTATCAAAGGGTCCAAGCTTTGAGATCATCCAAGGTCTTCTTCTCAATCATGTCTTCCAAATTATATCGATTCTAGAATGTACAACCCAATAAGTAATTAATTTCAATTTCACTACATGGACAGATATACCCCGTACTTCCACTACATCAACTAGTTTCGGAACATCCTTCATCTATCCTTGCTTTTGGGTACAAGCATGGCATATGCTTTATAGAACTTATGTATCCAACTAGTAACATAAGGGTCTCAAGGTGTAGTGAAATGTTGGAATCCATGAAATCCCATGGTCTCCCATACCTCGGGGCACTTATCGATCACCCCATCCATAGAGACTCTCTGCTCTTCCAAAATAGTTCTTAACTTGACAACTTTCGAACAGTTGAGATGGCACGATGCAATATTTTCCCAAATAACTCTGGAAGTTTGGAAAAGTGGATCATGGGCCGCCTTTGACCTTTCTTCCATACGACAACATTTGGAGGGTTGTTCCATTGATGTAGGCTCATGTCCTGGTATCCCTGACCTCGCTTCCTCTTCTTCAGAGTCAGTCTAGTCAACATCCAATGACCCTTCTTCCTCATTCCTATAGGTCGCCATGCTCAGCCACTTTTTTTTTACCCTTTCCCCATCCTTCTCTACGAGGCTTTGCTTTCTTTATTTTTAATAGCCTACAGTTATAAGGGCCACTTAAGCGGCTCTAGATCCTCTATGAGAAATTGGGTTATTTTGGCATGGCATATCTACTAAACATAGTAAAAACATGTTTAAGAACCAAGGATGTGAGAATAAATGCAAAGAACCCTCAGAAAAATATAGTCAGGCTAGGACCAATTCGCCCGCCGAACATGTTTAGCTGATCACTGAACATATTCATCAGTCAAATTGACCATTGTTAAATGTTATGGAACATAAGTTCCATAAGACTATCAACTTCGACGATGGGTGTCACCATTTGATGGACGGCTAAATCAATTCGGTGGTCAAAATGACCATCATCAAATCTGACAAAAAACTTAGGGGTCCAAGGCTGGCAAAAATGGCGATGCATGTAAGCATTCGATGGACTGTCAAATTAACTCAACAGTCAAGTAGACCATGACGTAAGTTGACTGTTAACCCAAATTCTCCAAAATTTAAATTCCAAGTATGAAATAATAATATGGGGAAAGTTCATGGTGCATGCCTTAAAATTAAACATCCTGACTCCTAACTTTCACACATTTAGCACGAATTCAATCAATTATGACTTTACCCCTAAGAAAGAATCAGCCATCCATCATCAAGCAAGTTCAAGTTGCGTGGTCAAATTTGGACTACTTAGACTTTACCCAACATTATAAAATTCAAGACAAGCCCACAAAACACACAACCATATCAAATTCAAACTCAACCAACGACATGAATCCAATTAATCTCCTATGAAAACCATGACTCGATCAAATTAACTCACATTGCAAATCATTATGACAATTTTGGCACCAAGAACATCAATCACATGTTTGTCCCACTAATTAGACACAACCAATTTCACCATGAATCACAACAACTATTAACTATGAACATAGCCATGCATGAGAGACCTAGGGTTTCTACCCACAATTTCAACAATAAAAAACAACCATTTTAAAATAGTTTTCAAATAATACAATGACTCACATGATTAAACAACCAAATTAATTAATAAAAAGCCAAACAATTCATAAAATAAAGAGAAGGGCCGAAGAACGTACCAAAATGGTGAGTAAGAGACATGGATGATGACTAAGATGATCAAATGGTAAAATTGAGGATCAATACTCGATGAAAATCACAAAATGTTAAGCTACTAGAGTGAAGAGTGGCAAGGTAAAAAAAGTGAAAGAAATTACTTTAACATGAAGTAAGATCGGTCAGGCAATGCAATTTGATTTCGACTAACACCTTGAACACATTTGGTGATCCATCGAATGTGTCTTTTGACCGCCTAAACTTATAGAACCTAAGGCCTAACTTTATGAACCAAAAATGGTCTTACTATGTGTCACCGAACAGCTATAGCGATTCATCGATTGACAACTTTGACCACAAAAATTCATGAAAACCCTAGGGTTAAAACTTGACCCACAATGTAGTGAAAATAGGTGTCGCTAAGTCAATTCGGCGATCCGTCGATTATTGAACTCACTTTATCGATTGCTTGCTTCTCAAAAGTTTACTTTAACACACCTGCACACAGAACACAAGTTATTCAAAATCACTAAAATCTTGAATTGCCTCCTAAGAAGCACCTTATTTAACATTATGGCATGACTTGGCCAATTTTTTTATACCTCATTCAAGTACACCACTTCAACTAATTTCACGTCCGGTTGTCCCTAAAGTACTTCTTCAAACATTACCCATGCACTTTAAAGCTTCCCCTTCTTATTTTCTACTTCATGGTCCTATTTTCCAAAACTTTTGGAACTCTAAAAGGACCAGACAACCTAGACTTCAATTTACTTGAAAATAATTATAACCTTGAATTGTATAGCAACAACAGGTCACCTCTTGGAATTCACGTTAGAAAATCTTCATCCTTTTCATATAGATTGTAGAATTTTCATAAGATCCCAACCTAAACTCCACCACTTGATACAATTGAGACAAACGAGCATTAGCAACATCGTTCCAATCAAGGATCAATTTCTTCAAGACCCACAACACCTTGTGCTCTAGCTCAATAGGCATATAACATGCCTTTACAAAGATAAGTTTATATAATGACATGCCAATTCGGATTTTGAACACTATGTAATTGGCCCATAAAACATCGTAGGTTTTTCTTGACTAATTCATTCTATTTGCATTCAATATTTTCGCAAGAAAGTTTTTATTTTCTCGATTTGATACCTCCAATTGCCCATTAGTTTCGGAATGATAGGGTGTGGACATCCTATACTTGATTCTATATTTGGTAAGCAATGATGCAAATACCATATTGCAAAAATAAGATCTCCTGTCACTAGCTAATAATTGCTCTTAATATTCCAAATCTGGTCAAGACATTTTTCTTCAAGAAGTTAACAGCCCCCTTGCAATCATTAGTAGTTAGAATATCTGCCTCAACCCACTTTGAGACATAATCCAACGCCACCAAGATATATCAGTTCCCAAATGAGCTCACAAATGGTCCATAAAGTCCAACCCCATACATCAACAATTCAACTTCAAGAATGTGGGACAAAGAAAGTTCATGTTTCCAAGAAATATTATGTTGCTGGACAAGCCTTGACAAAGACATTTGTATCATGATAAAGCCCTAGCCAAAAATACCCACTTTGCAACACTTTTGCTGCCGATTGAATGCATCTGTGGTGACCACCAACTGGGGAGGTCTAACATGAATCAAGAATATCATTCATCAAGACCTCCAGAACACACTTTCACACCATATTGTCAGCACATTCTCCAAATAAGGAGGTTTTATCCCAAAATTGTCTTTTCATATCAAACACGAATCTCTTCTTTTAATTGTAGCTCAACCCATCCGCAAAATTCTACACACAAGATAATTTTCATAATCAACATAACAAGACACTTGACTTTGTGAAATAGTTATTAAGGTATCATTCTAAAAGGAATCATTAATTTCAATGTCTCCCTCATCAACTGCATTTGGCTCAAGACAAGAAAAATGATCAACCACTTGATTTCATGCCCCTTTCGATCTATCAACTTGAAATCAAATTCTTAAAGCAATAGAATCCACCAAATCAACCTTGGCTAGCTTCTTTCTTAGCCATAAAATACCTCAAGGCAGCATGATTAGTGTGAAACCATAACCTTAGACCCTAGAAGATATGCCCAGAACTTTCCAAATGTGTATACAACCGTAAGAAGTTCTTGTTCCATTATGGTGTAATGTTTCTTGGCCACATTCAATGTCTTAGATACATAATAAACCAGATAAAATAATTTATCTTTCCTTTGATTGAGTATTGCACCCAAAGCACATCTAGTAACATTACATATAACTTTAAATGAGAGATTCCACTCTGGGACAACAATAATTGGAGTTGTCACAAGTCTCTCTTTCAAATAATTAAAGGCTCTCAAATATGATTTATTGAAATCAAATGGAAAATATTTCTCATGGATCTTACAAAAGGGATTATCAATTTTTGCAAAATCTTTTATGATTCTTCTATAAAATTCCACATGCCAAAGAAAACTCCTCACTCTCTTAACTGAGATTGGAGAGGAAGTTTGGCAATGACATCAACTTTCACTTGGCCCACTTGTAAGCCACTCTCTGATGTTTCGTGTCTAAGAACAATCCCTTTCTTTACCATAAAATGACATTTTCCCAATTTTAAAACAAAATTACTCTATACACCGCTACAAAACTCTCTCTAATTGTATTAGACAACCTTCAAATGTATCACCAACCATCAAAAAGTCATCCATGAATACTTCTGTCAAATCCTCAACCAAATCAGAAAAAAAAGCATGCATCTCTGAAAAGTAGTTTGTGCATTACATAATAAAAATGATATTCTTTTGAAAGCAATCGTACCATAAGGACACATGAAAGTGGTTTTGTCTTGAGCCTTAGGAGCAATGGAGATTTTGGTCTACCCGAAATATCCATCTAAGAATTAATACCAACCTCTACCGGCAAGTTGATAAAACATTTGATCTATAAATGGCATGAGAAAGTGGTCTTTCTTAGTCCATGACTTCAAATTCCAATAATTTACGCAAACTTGCCACCCCATCACTAGTCATGTAACTAAGTTGTTTTTTTCATTCTTCACCATAGTTACACCCCCTTTCATTGGCACACATTGCATCGGAATCACCCACCTACTATCCGAAATGGGATAAACAACTTTGACATCTAATAACTTAATTATTTTTTCTTTATAACCTCTTGTATTAGAGGATTTTGCCGTCTTTGGTTCTCGATAGCAGGCTTGAAATCTTTGACCAAATTAATTTTGTGTGAGCAAATCCCCAAGTAGATTCCAATAATGTGAACTATTGTCCATCTGATTGTCTTGATGAACTTTGTCATCACACTTACCAATCACCACTTAGTGTTCCAACAAATAGGCCTCATAGATTACCTGTAGTGTTTCACCACTACCAAGGAAGACATATTGCAAATGAGAATAAAGTGCCTTAAGCTCAAGCTTTCGAGGCTCTTCAATTGAAGTCTTTGCCGGTGGAGTTTCCCTATTCTTCACATCAACATCTAGATTCTTTGGATTTCGAAATAAGAACATGCTCCTACCCTATCAAGGGCTACCACCACCTCATCATAATCCACAATAGTATCACCCACAGAATTTGATAACACAACTCCAAGAGATTCATCGAGACTCATCACTTCTTTAACATTAGAAATCACATCTTCAACCACATCAACATAACAAATAACTTTCCACTTTTTAGTTGCTTCATGGATTTACAAATATTAAATGTGATGTTTTTATCATTGACTCAAAACTGCAATTCACCACATTCAACATCAGCTTAGCTCTTTCGGTGGCTAAAAATATCCTCCCCAAAATAATTGGGATTTCAATATCAAGCTCATAATTAAGTATAAAAAAATCAGCTAGAAAAATAAATTTGTCACCTTCACTAGCACAACATACAAAATACCCATTGGCTTCTTAATAAAATGATCCACCATCAAGAGCATCTCAAACAAAGTTATTTGAATATTGCAAGGGGTATCAAGTTAATACTAGCTTCTAGATCACATAATACCCTTGCAAATTTGTAAACACCAATACTGCAAGGGATAGTGAATGCATCGGAATCATATTTTTTAGCCACCAAATTACTTGACATTGTCGCACTACAATGATGGGAGACTTCAATAGTCTCAAACTTAAGATTTCACTTTTTATTAACTAACACCATTTTAAATTTGGCATGATTCAAGATCTTCAATAATGCATCCACCAAGAAGATATTGATTGCTAAATTCTTAAACATAGATAAAGTTTTCTAGAAATTTACATCTTGTTTAACCTTTTTCAACCTTTGTGGATGTGGTGGATTGATTTTCATATTTGGAGAACTCAACTTTTGAACATCGAGAGGGTTACTTTTAGACCCCTCCCCCTTTTTATGGTCACAAATTGCCAAGAGTATGAGTTATATCATTTTGTACCTCTTAAACATCATCAACATCAATTGCATCATTGACAACAGGAGCTTTAGCCTTAGTACGCATAGCCAAATCAACCATAGGAGGCACACCCTCAACTACTTTACCACTCCTAGTGGTTATAGCCATGCATTGAGGAGTATCATTTTTTGGATTCACCACCATATCACTAAGCAAACCTCTTTTGTGTTGAGGATTAAATGGGTTGAAATATTCTCAAATATGTATGAAAAGTGCTGGTAAAAAAATAATATTTTGTATGCTTAAAACTCAGAATTTTGTGTGTTCTAAAAGCAATGTTAGTAGGTTTAATATGTTTTTTTGTTTGTTTTTTAGGATTCCAAGAATCGAGAGGATTTTTTTCCAAAGTTTTGAAGATTTCAAGTTTTTAATAATTTATGAAGCTTTCTATAGGTCGTGGTTTATTCCACAAGCCATTAGATAAGTTGTGGGTCAGATCCACTAAAAGATCGTTTTTCATATGTTGAAAAGGATGAGTTGTTAGACGAGCCATAGAATGCTTTACAACTCATATATGAGTTTGTATATCAAAGGTCAGAAGATATGTTAAGTGCTGAATTATTTTAGACAAGGTCACTTACAAGTCGTAAGTCAGATGACGGGTTGTGGATAACATCGTGCCTGGAGGATCAGAATTTTGAGGATATTGTATAAAGTGAGTAGATGAAACCCCTTACGGGCCATAAATCAAAATACGGCTCATAGGAGTGTACATAAGTTAAAGAAGGACTTTTCTTAGTGTGGATTACAATGCCCAAGTATAGGCCGTGATTCTATCTATAACTTGTAACCTTGTCCGTTCGAGTTATCGATTCCAACTTTTCTATTGCATTTTCGATTTAGTTTTTACTTATTATAAATAGGATTTTTAGGTTTTTTTAGGAGGACGACAACCTAGGTAGCAGAGAGAACACTGATACTTTGTACTTGTGATTATTTTTTACACTACATTAGGTATATTACATTGTGATTTCTTGTGAAAATTTTGGATTTCTTCTTCAATTCATCATTGTAAGTGTTTAATTGTGCTATTCCATCATAATTCTTTCATCTACAATGATAATACATAGCAGGGTTGTGGAAATCAGGGAGAACTAATGAAGTAAATACTAGATAATTTGTAAGTCTTAGAAAGTGTACATGTGTGTATTGATTATCTCTTCATTTAGAATGTTTTTCAATGATGGGCAACGTTAGAACTCGCCTAATTCTTACTTACTGGATCAAAGGGGTAATGAATGGGATAAGCGATAATTAACAAGATTCGATATAATCTCTCTTGTCTAATCAACCTAATTGGATCAAGGGATGATTGTACTAGAACGAAAGGTAAGGGTTAGTAATGTAACATTGCAGGGATGGATAAAATCACATAGTGAAATTTGCCTCTTGCTTAGATCAAAGGGTTAGGTAAACATAACTTACCAGTTTTGCGTGCTACACACTAGAAAAGTTATGATTATCTAGCTATACTAGTTAAGAATTCATGGGGAACACAATACCCTAGTTACTTCTCTCATTGATTTCGCAATACTTGCTCTTGATAACTTGCTTCTAGCTTAGGTTTAATTACTGCGCTTTACAAATCCCCTATCGACAGATAAGTAGATTAATTCATCCTAATTTACTCTAGATATAGACCTTATTTCCTATGGGATCGACCCTAACCACGGTTAGATTCTATTTTTGATAGTGACCGCTTATACCTTTAGTGAGAGGTATAGTTTGGGTGACATCAGTCATGCATTGAGGAGTGTCATTTCTTGGATTCACGACCATATCACTAGCGAACCCCCTTTTTTGATGAGGATTTAAATAGGTTAAAATATTCTCAATTAAGTATCCAATTGCTTGATGGAATCTGAATATGAAGTGAAGTCACAGTTTGGTTCCAAAATTTAAAAAATCATTTCCTTTATCACTCTTTTAGTCCCCTCAACCTTGTTAAGGATTCAAGTAAGCATATCCTCAGATCAATAATGAGCAATGACATCCTTTAACTTGACCCAGACATGATGTAGAACAAATTTATCTCTATTAACCTCTCGATAATGCCAAGCAACATTTCTATCATGCCAATTTCTATCCCTCTAATTACCATGTCTCTCATTTATCCAACCTTAATTCCTAACTTTCTTTTGAAAATCTAGTCGAGAACACACTATTTTATTGCTGACATATTGAGTTTCTTCATTGTAGAGTGCCTCAAAATTAGCATCCTCATAATTTACCACAACATCTACAACATTCACATTTTTATGTCTACCTCTTAGAGGAGATCCTATCACATGCTTAGTAATAAGATTAGGTTGGATCATCATTCGGGTCATATTCTCATCACGTTCTTAATATTTTCAGAGTATTTTCTTGGTCACAGCTGAAGATGCTGAAATGGCTTTATCTTTCTGTATATGCTCGATTTATTTTTTCCACTTGATCTAGTATAGTCGAAGCTACCACAAATGGTTGCCGCATAATACCTCCGCCCACAAGTTAGTCATTCACCACCTTGTTAGCATTATTAAGACTCTGATAAAATATATACTTGCAATGACACCTTATTTGGGAGATCATGATCCAGACAAAATAGCAAATAAAATGGAGCCAAGTTTCATGCAAAGGCTCATCATCACAGCTCTGATAATTCATAATCTCATCACAAACTTAGAGAATTTTGGATGTTGAAAAGAATTTTTCAACAAATTCATCAGTCAACTCATCCCAAGAGGTAATAGAGTCACGACGGAGTTTCACCAACCAATGAGATGCCTCACTACTAAGAGAAAAAGGAAACACCTACAACCTTATGGCCTCTTGTGTGATGCCATAGAAGGTAAATAGCTCACACATATGAACAAACTTTTCAAACGCTTATGAGGGTCTTCGTAAGCTAATCCTCCAAATAAACTTTTATTTGTAAAAGTTGAAGCATCGAGCTTGTCACATGGAAGATGGCATTACCGCCTAATGAAAGTAGGTTGATTGCATCTGCCCTCCCCATGTTCATAACTTATGGCTCTATATTTTGATACTCGTCATTCATCATCCCAACATCACTAGCAATATCACCTTGCTCACTCATATTTGCACCTGAAGAGATCACCAAAAACATAAAATAAAAATTAAAGGAAATAATTACTAAGAACAAGTTCAAATTAACACTTCAATGAAAGAATCAAACGCCAATCCCTGATATTAGAGCCATTTTTATCCATCAAAACTACTCTCATATATTAAACGAGTAAGTTGTTGCTTTCAATATATGCCCAAGTACAAGAAGTCGAGATCGATC
>DF368951.1:1953-15871 GCA_000787875.1 Solanum virginianum
AAACATTCTATAGAAATTTCGACAGCATATCCCCTCAAATTAGGCCATCCCGGGGTTCCAACTTGACCCCATTTAACCAATAACAACAATCATAGAGTAACAAAAAGTCATTTCAAACCCCAAAACTTCATTAATTTGCTAACGAATCTTACTCCTCACCAAACTGAAAAACAGGGCTAGCAATACATTATACACATACTCAACATATTCAAATACTTCTACAAGCTCCAAAAGTCCAATTATAACATTCAAGCGTCAAACGGAACCTTAAAACGCCAAAGCGCAATATTTCATATTCTTATAACAAAATGAAAATCTGGACAGCCACCAACCTTTGTACATACCTAACATACTCAAGCACCTCTATATACCCCAAGAACCACAACACAACACTCTAACGCCCAATGTAAACTCCCAACGTCCAAACGCAATATTTTGATACTACAAAGGTTATTAGGATTCAACATAATGTTTATTCTCTAACTCTTTCCAAATTGTCAAAGTTTGTAAATTAAAGTTTTCATGATGGATTAGAAGGGATCAATGTCACTTAAATTCTCAAAAGGGTAGTAGAACATTCGTGTTCGTATTTAACTCGTTGTTATTCAAATACCAAAATAGTAGCGAATTGTTCATGTTCAACAACAAAACCTTCTTGTAACATATATGTATGTATATACTATAATAACAAGTCAAGGCCTCTTAAAAGAGTTAATATCTTGGTCAAATTAATACTTGACCAATCACAAAGCCACACACATAATATTTTAGAATTAAATTTTCCCAACATATAAATATACAATAAAAAGACTTAACATGCTTGGTCTTGTAAATGTACATATGTACATATAAACATCCATAAGTTTCTACACACATACTTAAATGAAAATTCCAGCTTAAATTCTCAATTTCTCCAAAATTACACTTAAGTGTAGAATCCCCCAAAAATTACAATATTGGTCCCAAAGTTCGGAATGATTCCAAATACCAATATACGGGTTCTAACAGTAAACTTGTGGTTACCCAAGTTCAAGAATTACAAGTTATAATTCACGATATCCTTGCAGAAGGTATAAATTTATTTAATACCTAGTTTAAACGTATTAAATTTGTTCTTAACACTCACATAATTTTTAATGTAGGATTGGTTGTGAATGATGCTTTTCAAGTGGCAGCCATCATTGAGAAGTTACCCTCACTTTGGTAGGACTTCAAGAATTACTTGAAACACAAACGTAAGGAGATGACTCTGGAAGATCTTATCGTTCACTTGAGAACTGAAGAGGATAATAAGGCAGCAGAAAAGAGGTCACAAACAAGTTCAACAATAGCTTGGGCAAATATTGTTGAAGAAAGACCAAATGTCAAAAAGAGAAAGAAATTGTTTGGACCAAAAAATAATTCGCCTAAAAAGAAGTTCAAGGGTAATTGTCATAATTGTGGAAAGGCTAGACATAAAGTTGTTGATTGTCATTCTTCAAAGAAGCAAAAGAAAAAGAATCAAGTAAATATGATTGAGAAGAATGACAAAGTGGAGAACTTATGTGCCATGTTGACTCAATGCAACTTGGTAGGAAACTCAAAGGAGTGCTGGCTTGATTCTGGAGCCACTACACATATTTGTGCTGAAAAAGAAGTCTTTGTAACATATGCCCCTGCTACACCTGATGAGACCATTTATATGGGAAATTCTTCCATAGCAAAAGTTGAAGGTTATGGCAAAGTATGTTTAAAGGTGACATCCGGTAAGGTGGTGACTCTAAACAAAGTTTGTCATGTTCTAGAAATATGGAAGGACTTAGTTTCTGCTAGTCTCTTGGTTAAAAATGGATTCAAATATATTTTTGTTTCTGATAAAGTTGTAATTAGCAAAAATGATACATTTGTAGAAAAAGGCTACCTTACTGAAGACCTTTTCAAACTGAATGTAATGATTGTTGAGAATAATAAAGTTGAGGCTTCTTCTTATTTACTTTTTTGAAACCAAACAGTCAAAATGTCAAGTATGTGTAGAATCTAAGTATGTTAAGCATCCGATAAGTCTGTTGAAAGGAATTCAAGTCCCTTAGACTAAATTCACATAGATATTTGTGACATGAAGTCAATACCTTCTTGTTGTGGAAAAAAGTATTTCATCATATTTATTGACGACTGTATGTGATACTGCTATGTTTATTTACTTAGTAGTAAAGATGAGACAATTGAAGCATTCAATCAGTACAAAAGTGAAGTTGAAACACAACTTAATAAAAAGATCAAAGTGATCAAAAGTGATAGGGGTGGAGAATATGAATCTCCTCTTGAGTAAATATATTTGAAACATGACATTATTCATCAAACAACAGCCCCTTACACACCACAATCCAATGAAATTATGAAAAGAAAAAATTGAACACTTAAAGAGATGATATATGTCATGTTAATTAGTTCTGCTTTGCCCCCAGAACTTGTGAGGGGGAAGCTATCATTACAGCTAATCAAATACTCAATCGAGTTTCCCATAGTAAAACACAATCTATTCTATATGAAAAATGGAAAGGGGAAAAGCTTAACCTTGAATACTTAAAAGTGTGGGGGTATTTGGCTAAGGTCCATACCTAAAAGGACAAAAATAGGATCTAAGACTGTTGATTATGTATCCATAGGATATGTTTTGAATAGTAAAGGATATCAATTTCTGGTGCATTGATAAGAAAATTCTGACATTCATGTTAATACAGTAATTGAATAAGATAATGCTGAATTCTTTGAAATAATATATCTGTATAAGAAAGAACATGATTCATCTAATGAAGGAATTAAACGGCCTTAAGAAGAAGCAAAGGAGAGTGATCATAATGAGGGAAAATCCAAAGCGTAGCAAATGTCAAAAGACTTCTACTTCCTTTGACCCTGATTTTGTAACATTTTTGTTAGAAAATGCGCCTCAAAGTTTCAAAGAAGCTATGACTTCTTT
The DNA here is from genome assembly GCA_000787875.1 of Solanum virginianum. NCBI lineage: Eukaryota > Viridiplantae > Streptophyta > Magnoliopsida > Solanales > Solanaceae > Solanum > Solanum virginianum. The sequence continues at coordinate 4,910 of DF368951.1, forward strand.
AGAAGCACAATATTGGAAAGAGGCAGTCAATAGTGAGATTGAATACAAAGTGGAAATTGGTTAATCTTCCTCATGGAAATAAACCCCTTGGGCCCAAATAGATTTTCAAAAGGAAAATTAAAGCTTATGGCATATTGACAAATACAAAGTGAGGCTTGTTGTTAAAGGATTTAGACAACGTGAAGGCTTGACTACTTTGATATGTACTCACCAATAACAAGAATTACGTCAATTCGAACGTTAATAATATTAGCTGTGGTGTACGATCTAGTAATTCATCAAATGGATGTCAAGATAGTCTTCTTAAATGGAGATTTGGAGGAAGAAATCTATATGGAGCAACCAGAAGGGTTCATAGTTCCGTGAAATGAAAAGAAGGTGTGCAGACTTGTTAAGTCTTTGTATAAATTCAAACAAGCACCCAAACAATAGCATGCAAAATTTAACCAAATAATGTTGTCAAATGGTTTCAAAATTAATGAGCGTGACAAATGTGTTTACATTGAAAACTTCTCAAGGTCTAGCTTGTCTCAATCTCATTATATCAAAATGGTACTTGGAAATTTAAGTACCTAAACTACAAAAGTACAAGAACCCCAATTGATCTAAACCTTGATTTGGCTAAGAATAAAGGTGAAAGTCAGTCTTAATTGGATTATGCTATTGGGAAGTTTGATGTAAATCATGAACTGTACGCGACCAAACATAGCTTGTGCTCTAAGTAAATTGAGTCGGTACACGAGTAATCCCAATCAAACTCATTGGATGATGATGAAACGAGTTTTGGGGTATTTGGAATATATTCAAAACTTTGCTTTGCATTATAAAAAGTATCCAGCAGTTGTTGAAGGATATAATGATGCAAACTGAATTATTGGGTCAATTGAGACTAAGTCCACAAGTGGATACGTCTTTACCATTGGTGGAGGAGAAATCTCATGAAAATCATCCAAACAAACATATATAGCTCAATCTACAATGGAGGCTGAGTTAATCGCCTTAGACAAGGCTGGTGAAGAAGTTGAATGGCTTCGAAATTTCTTAGAAGATATTCCATTTTGGCCCAAACCAATGACTCTTATATGTATACACTATGATAGTCAAGCGCTAATAGGAAGAGTTGGGAGTGTTATGTATAACGGTAAGTCCTGTCACATATGATGAAGACATAATACCATTAGACAGCTACTCTCTAGTGGAATTATCACAATTGACTATGTTAAGTTAAAGGATAATGTGCCGGATCCACTTATAAAAGGCCTAACCAGAGAAGGAGTTGAGAGGTCATCAAACAGAATGGAACTATGGCCCAGGACAAATCATTGTGGTGGTAAGTCTACCTAGAAGACTGGAGATCCCAAGATCTAGGTTCAAGGTGATCAAACAAAGTCATTGATGATAGTTCAACATTGTCAAAACTATGACTAATGTCCATTCTCATGATAAGGCAATGTTCAGGAACAAGGATAAGGTAATATGACCTTTTAATGCTTTCTAAGTTTGATACAGGGTATATCAAATAGTGTATCTATAGGTAACACATTCAAAAATCACCTATGTAAGTGTGAAGTGTAAGCCACTTCAAGGAGAATCCGGTAAGGCCAACTCTCTATGCACTTATGAACCGGGAAGTGTTCATGGCTGAAATGTAAAAAACAATGAGAACCAAGACTAGTTGAAGGGTTAATTGTGTGACTTATGTTGTCTAGGTGTACAACAAAGATCGACGGTTCAAAGATATCACATCTACTGATTGACCGAGTATATCCGACATATGTTCACTATGAAAAGTTAGAAGGGAAACCTACTTATCCAAATACAATTAATCCTTACTTACGAATCACACAAGTATTTTCATGCATGTGTTTTATTTATTTTTATTTTTTTAAAAAAAATAGTCATTCCCATTCATGTGGGGGATTGTTGGGTTTTAAAGGTGTGAATGGAAATGAAGGGTTGTGACTTTTATAAAGGGTCATATCTTTTCCTAAGAGTGGTGACCTTTCTAAAAGATTATGTTTTTTCCATACGGATGTGACTTTTCTAGTAAAGCACAATAAGCACCCTTTGTTGGCTATAAATAGAGAGGTCTTCTCTAATTTTTTTTATATAACATTTCCTTCATCTATGTACATTTCTTTCAAATAAAAGTAGAGTCTTAGTGTGATTTCGTTGTTGCTTTTTGAGTTCGCTGAAGTTATTGAAGTTTGAGGTACTGCTACTTCTTTAACAAGTATATCCGTTTTATCCTGGGAGGAAATAATCCACAACCTCGGGTATAGTGAGGGGATTAAATTCCTTAAGGACACACAGTGAATTCTGTGGACTCGGATACTTCTTCTTGTTCATCCTTTTATTACTTCTGATTTACTGATTTTTGAAAACTTGTTTAGAATCTTTGTGGTTATTGTTTTCACAAAGTTTTGTTCTACAAAAGTTTTATTTTCCTAAATTTTTTTCTACAAAATTTTTGTAACAAAAATTTTGTTTACTGTAACACAAAAGTTTTGTTTACTGCAAAAATTATTTTTAACAAAAGTTTTTATTCTAAGTATTGTAGTAATACATAGAGAACAACAACTGACCTTTGTGTGTTTAGTGATTATAAGAGAACTCATTTATCTGCTTGGGTTATGAATGAGTATATGGTTAAAGAGTTTTGGATAAAGAAGTTTACCATCAGGTATCCAATAGATCTAGGTTTACATCTACCTTTTTTCATGTCAAATAAAGGTGAAATACTGGCATGGTTTGGATCAACTTCCATAATATACAATTCAAAAGATGAAGCATTCAGATATCCACCTGTTATTAATTGTAATTACTTTTATGGAGCGGAAATCTACATGGAAAGCCTAGTTTGTCCTTTTTCAGAGGAAGGTCAGCCGAAAAAGCTCAAATCAAGATAATCGAGTAATAAATAATTCGTAAGTGTACTTTCTTCTTAAGTTATTTCAAAGTTTGTTTGTTATTTCAAATATAGAAAAAGACATGAATGTGAAGGATATCTTTAAACCTGAGTTGATCGGACTCTGATGTAAATATCTAATGCAGGTGCGCGTGGGCTTTTGTTACCTATTTGGAAGATTGTGATCATGATGCATACTTTCCAGCTCTCGTGATTGGCTGTTGATTCTTGTTAGCAGTAGCCTAGCTGCATTTGTCAATTGTTTTTATATTTAATCTACTAACTCAATTGAGTGAAAATTTTACAATAACTCGTGCTACTTAGAAATCAAATGGTACCTACCTTCGAAAATGCATATACAATAGTATATGGGTAAATGCTTGGTTTAAATATTTTCCCACAAGTTGAAAATAATGTTATTTTTGTTTGAATAGTAAGAAAAAAATTGAATAATTCTTCTCAATAAATAGTTTCCATCAAAATAAAAAAAATAAACAAATTATTTTTTCTCATTGCGAGAGCTTAGTTTTTAAATGAAACTAAAAAGGCTTTAGACAAATGCGTATAAAATGCATTTGGAACGATTTACTTGTAAATTTAAAATTTTCAAAAATATTATACAAGTTAAAATAAAATATCATACCATGTGATGTAATATTAATAAATATTTTATAAAATTATAATTAGAGAAATAAAATACATATATAATGTGTCAACTTTGTATATATAATGGTACATAAACAGTTCATGTTTATACACAAAAAATGGGCTATGCCGGATATAATATTATATGGTCCCTTGACAAATTTGTTTGTTAGATTTTGACTTGACGTTGAATTGAAGAAAGTAAAAAATAATTTTGAATTTTGTGATTTTGAACTAAGATACATAGAAAGTACAAAAATAATCTTTAATTTTATGATTTTAAACATGTCATGTGAAAAATTGCATAGAAATTTTATAAAAATATTCAGTAGTAAACGCATAAACTTCAGGCACAAATGTGTGAAGGGGAGGGGATTTGAAGGGAAATCTGCTTATCGTCCAAAGATTTCCAACTCAACATTCTTCACTCTATTTGATGCTGGAAAAAATGTAAAAGATCAATCTAGAAACCCCTATTGCAGAGCAGGGTCACTCACTGACCCCTGCCACAAGAGGAAAGATACTCATATGTCTTGCAGGTGGCCGCATTTCCAGTGTTCGTAAAGGAAGAACTGTAACGAATGCTGGAGGTGTTGGCATGATTATCATCAACCCTTCACGTTATGGTGTCACTAAATCCGCTGATGCTCATCCCGTTTTCCTTCACAATTTTTGTTGTTATTGTTGGATATCTCATAGTTCCCTCCTTTAAATCTATGCTCAGTTTGCTATTTTGTTCTCTTCTTTAGTATTTGTATTGATTATTTTCAGTTTAACATATATACATCTCACTTGGACAAGACTTTCACTTTTTTTTTTTTACCTTATCTCTTCTCATTCGGCCCTCTAAACAAAATTTCAGATATCAAGATATTTTTAATCGTTCATTGTATATTTACAATGTGATGATGTCAAATCATCTAGTTTTGTTCAAATATTCTTAAAATCTACTATTTTATTAAAATTTACTACATTTAATTAAGTCGAATATTGAAAAGGATGTTCAAAAGCTTAATGAGGTTACTTATTCCCGCGCAAAGCGTGGGTAAATACCTAATTTAACTATTAAATAATAATTCTAATGAAAATAAAGAAAACAAAACTTTAATCAGTACACCTAAATGTAGAAATTAAAATTTCTGTTACTTTTTTTTTCTTTGTAACTGCACATTTATTTTTCTGTTATTCCACTAATGCCGTGTTAATGTTACTAAAACACAGATAGCAAACTGATCTTTACTAACCAAAATTATACTCATACGTTGTAAAAGTAATTAGTTATTGTGTACTTATTTCAACTTTTATTATGAAATCAATTCATTCATATAATTTGACCAATATGCATTGCAAATTTGAAAAGGCAAAAACATGAATATTGAAAACGATAAAAATTATGGTGTGTGAAGAAATGAATACATTATGCAACCAATATTTTTTCTTTGTAATTCTTTGTAGTTATCAGGTAAAGATATTTCTTTGTAATTTTTTTTATAGTTATCAGAAAATACTTTGTATTATAGTTATTTATCGTTAAAATTTTAACTTCGCAAAAATTTAGTGTAAATATTCTATTGATACAATTATATTATACAACTTATGTAATTATTTTTTTGTTGAATTTGCAGATGACTAATTACTTTAAATTAGTTGGAGACAAAGGTTACATATATGTATTATTATATTGATTTAAATACATCAATTAAATATTTCAATTTATTACCATTTCTATCACAAATAATTACTATTTTGTTTAGGTGTTCCCTACAAATTTGATATAAGGAAAGCATATGTTGACGGAATTTTTATTCAATTTTTACAAAATACTATTCTCATTCAACAATAAGTTCTTGATATGTGAGTGGGTGTAAAAGTTTGAAGGCTAAAATTGTTTTAGGCAAAGACAAAAACTTTATTGAAATATTTTGCAACTATAGTGCTGACATTAAATTTGTGTTGTGACATATTAAAGAAAGAACTTTTGTCGGGTTGATACTTGAGATGTTATAATAATTACATAATTTAAGTCATTCGAATATTGCTTTTGAAATTCATTTGATACCATATTTGAGTATGATGTGTCTTGCAACGATAATAGTATCGATTGAATAGACTCATCATCCATCTCATTGTATACTGTATATTATCGCTTCAATTTCTGTGCAACTCATTCTAACACTTATTATAATATTTTTTAAGTACTTATACTAATATAATTAGCATGAAATACACGTGCAACACACGTGTTCGAAAACTACTGCAACAAAAAAATGCACTAATTTATGACACTAACAAAACGGAGAATCTCTGTTTGTATAAATGTAAGACGATATGGATATGAGATCAGAATGACAACATCAATATGTCAAGGTACAATGAACAACATAAATTTTTTAAAAAAATATTAGTTACTTACCATATTTGTTCATGTATAATATTTACTATTATTTTCTTAAAATGGTTTAGTCAAATAATAGAATAGATTATTTAGAGATCAAATGCATCTTATCTCAATTTTTTATCACTCATTCCAAATCATTCTTACCTAATATCAGTATATGCACAACTTGAATTTCTGCACAAAAAAAAAAAAAAAAGCATTCTGAAGCCTCCAATCGACATCCAAAGCACAGAAAACGCGCTCAATTTCCATCAAATTTAATGAAAAATTCAAACTTGACCATCCCCATTCTGTCAACAAAACTCATCACTGAAATCCTCTTGAGGTTTCCAGTGAAATCTCTGTTGAAATTCAGCTCTATGTCAAAATCATGGCTTGATTTAATCTCTAGTCCCAAATTTATTAAGAACCAACTCAATTTATCAGCAAATAAGAAGGAAGATACACACCATATGTTTATTGAAGGTCACAATGGAACTAAGTGGAACGTCAAAGAATGTCTTATTAGGTCTTTATTTTATGACTCAGTTATTGAGCCTTTTGACTTGGATTATTTCTTTAAAAAAGTCATTAAATATATCAGCTTTGTGGGTTGTTGCAATGGATTGATTTTCCTTTCTGATTATTCAAAAAGTTTGATTTTCTGGAATCCAATACCTAGAATGCATAAGAATTTGCCGAATTTTAGAACTAGATGGATGAAGAACAAATCTCCCACGTATGGATTTGGATATGATGAGCTCCATAATGATTATAAGGTAGTGGATATTTTTATTAATGATGATGGTACAAATGTTATTGGCATCAAAATATATAGTCGAAAGAGTGATTCTTGGAGTTGTGTTGTTTATTCTGGGGATATATTACAATTAAATATTTCAGGCTCTAATCAAAAAATGATGTTAGATCATTCAGAGAAAACTTTGAATGCAAATGGGAAGCTTCATTTTGATACTTTTACTTTTGGTGTGCATAGGGGCAGGAATATTATTTCTTTTGATTTAGCAAATGAGAAATGGAAAATGATGGAGAAGCCTACCTATGGCGTAGGAGAGACCGATTTATGTATGGGAACGTTGTAAATGATCTTTGTGTATTTAGTGATTATAAGAGAACTCATTTATCTGCTTGGGTGATTAATGAGTATGGGGTTAAAGAGTCTTGGGTAAAGAAGTTTGCCATCAGATATCCAATTGATCGAGGTTTAGATTCACCTTTTTTCATGTCAAATAAAGGTGAAATACTAGCGTGGTTTGGATTAGCTTCTATATACAATTCAAAAGATGATGCATTCAGATATCCACGTGTTATTAACCACAATAACTATCATGGATTGGGAATATACGTTGAAAGCCTAGTTTGTCCTTTTTCAAAGGAAGGTCAGCCTAGAAATCCCATATCAAGACAATCGAGTAACAAATAATTTGTAGGTATACTTTCTTCTCAAGTTATTTCAAATTTTTTTTGTTAGCTCAATACAAGTGCAGGTGTTCAATACGGGTGCGGGTGGACTTTTGTTTCCATTTGGAAGATTGTGGTTGATGCATACTTTTTAGCACTCGAGTTTGAACGGATTCTTCTTTCTTGTTCTCTGCTTTGAGCTTCTTTCGCAGATTAGGCATCAAAAAGGTTGTGAATGACCGACCACAACATGGAGAAGAAAGAGTTAGGTGTGTTCTGAATCAGCATATCTTTTGCATGTATTACAATTCTGAATTTAGTTTCACATAAATTTTAAACAACATTAGCGACAAGCCAAGGTTGGTTGTTGATTTTCGTTAGCAGCAGCAGCCTAACTGCATTTGTTATATTGTGTTTATATTTAATCTACAGTGAATTGACGGTGAACTCATCGGTATCTGTCACAGTGATACTTTTACGATGAAAAAATATGTTAGACGTGCTCAATTGAGTACATACCTTGAAAAATGCATATACATTAGTATATGGATAAATACATGGTTTAAATTTTTTTCCTCACAAGTGGCAAATAATGTCCTTTTTTAACTAGATAGTTAGAAAAAAAATCAATATTATTACTATACATTAACTCAATTCATTTTATTATGCCTTAATGAAGTCCAAGCTGCCTACTTGATGCCACAACTACTTGCTTTAGCATTGTGTTTTGGCTTCTTCTCTCTGGTTATTTTTCACGTTCGAACTGTTTTTACTTGAGCAGAGGGTGTATTTAAAATAACTTATGTCTTTAGGTAAAAATAAGATATGCATGTATACATATTATACTCTTCAGATTTTATTTACGAAATTATATTAAATGTGTTATTATTGTTGTTATTGAAATTATGTTGACATAACATTGAAATAATGTCCTCCTTTAACTATATAGTTAGAAAAAATTGAATGAATTCAACTATATAGAGTTAAAATTCAGACAAAAAGATTCAATCATATGTACTTGAAGTTAGATAAAAATAAAAAAGATTCTACGTATGAAAGTTCAAAGAACCTTAAATCGTATTATTAAATCCATCATTAGATAAAGACAAAAAGTTCAATTTGTGTAACGATCGATTTGATGTGATCATATCATTATATTAGTTTTAAAGCAATATTTTTATTTTATCTATAATTATTAAAACAATACAGTACAATATAATATAACACAAACCACCGAAATTATATTACAGCGAGATAGTAATCAGTATGTATTTAATTTGTTATGCTAACAAAATTTTAGCCTTAAAAATCAATTATCTTGGCAAAAAGGTAAACAATAGAGAAATTTCACAACGATGGCAAAGTATTTATATGAGTTTTGATTCTGCGGAAGATGATACCAATAATTACTATTAAGAAGAATACTTGAATACTTCAACTGTTTAACATTAAATGATCTTCCGCTACACAGATACATAATGAAATTCATTAGGCCAGTTACTTAATATTTACATGTAATTATGTATGCATTAAACAGGTTAATTCCAAAAGAAAATGTGTCAATCATGCTACTTGTTGGAATCACCATGTGTTTTGATCATGATAAAGTGAATCAGGTTCATAAGCATGTACCGGATGATGAAGAATGGTTATACAAAAGCTCTCAACAGGAAGCAGCACACACGATACAATGAACCAGGTTCTTCAGACAATAGGCGACAAATGCAGAAAAAGAAAAAAGAAAACTGTATTTAATTCAATAAGCTCCTAAATAAGGAAAACAAGGATTCTGGCCAAAGAGTTGGCTTTTCTAGTAGGACTCTTTTAGGGCAAACTACATAAGAATAAATCAAACCCTAGAAGAGCATTTTTGCATCATTCAGCAATGGCGGTGTAGCGCCATTGAAGGAAGAAGATCTTAGAATTTCTTTCTTGAGAATTATGTTTTGATTTGATTTTCTTGTTCTCCTAACAATCATTGTTTAGGAAAAATTATTGTAAGCATTAACAAGTGATTGAGAGGGAGTTGCAACATCATGGAGTATTGAATTAGTAGTGGTGTGTTGTGAGAAGTAGTTGAGCAATTACTGAGTTGTAATCTGAACATTGCTTATTGAAGTTAGTGCAGTTCATTGAAATCCTACACGTTAGGTAGTAGTTATTTTTCCTTTGAGCAAGAAACTTTTCCACTATAAATTCTTATGTGATTTTGTTTAGCACCAATGATAGCCTGGCAACAAGAACCTGGTTCTTGTTAGTGTTGAGTGTCTAACGTTTTTGCACTTCTAAGGAAATTAGATCCTTCAAATCAAGCATATGTTCATTCCAAGAATTGAACTTTTTCTGCATGGAAAATGAAGAATATCCTTTCAAATTTGTTCTAATACATAAGTTTAATGAACACTTATTATATACACATATCTTACCAGCATGTCTGTAAAACATTTATTCATGCCGTAAAATATCATAATCTATCTATCTATTAATATCTATACTATGTTAAAAGTAACTTTAAAATTGAAATGTTATATTACCCAAAATGCTCTCAACTTAAAAAACACTCCCTTTAGTTAAAATTTTTATTGTTGTTTCTTTCCCAAATCTCGTGCTGCAAACTCCTTCCAAAGAGTTGTCACATCCCACTCTCAAACACTGAATAGACGCCAAGAATCAACATCACTCCCTAACAGACGCAACTTATGATTTTTTACTTAAAAACCTTCCAATGAAGATGGCATCCAATAATGAAGATGGAACCCACCTTGCACATGATTCCTTGACTTGTTTTCTTTACTGTTGCATTCGATGCCAAATGGTAGCTTTGTCAGTTCAAGAAGTCCGCCACTATTAATTAATTCTCTGTTGTACTTGGCAAGTAATCAATTTGACATTCTTACATTAACATTGATTCATCATTCCTTACAATTTATCACATTAACTAGAAACAGAAATATATTGTTTACATAGCCAATTGGGAACATATTTTAGCCGAACTGCTGATGGCAAATTAACGTGTACAGGTTAGTCATTACCTTTGGCCATTCAATAGTATCATGTTCAAAATAAGAAGGACAGCTATCGAGGTACAAAGATTATCAAAAAATATTCTTATGAATAGAAGTCATTGCACACACTTAACTCTCGAGTTTAATATGTCTACTATGCACACATCATTATTTTAAGGACTCCACTAAGACACTCACCCTGTATACGCATTGATGTTCTTCCTAGAAAAAATGTCTTACTACATATAGATAAATTAGATAAACAACTTCTGGATGCACATGTAAGTTCGAATGAAGGTATATTGAAGTCTATTAACTCTTATTAACTATTAATAAATACATACAAGTTGGTGGAACAAGTGTTTTCTCTCCAAATACTCGACAAGATGAAGACGTGATTGAGGATGGTGAGGAGAACGAATAGATGCTCTTGTTTGGAAAGCGGTTAGGAGTGCAAACATTTTGTTAAAGCTAATATTGTAACTGTATTTTATTTTTCCTGAGGCCCATATTGTATCTAACCCTAGGGCCCATCTTGTTCTCATGTATATATATTCGTATTCATATGTAATAGAAGACATTCTTTTCACACCCTAATTACGGCT
>DF368947.1:0-15877 GCA_000787875.1 Solanum virginianum
ACTCAATCTTCAAGCCATTACCCACCTTGAGTTGAATATTTTCTTGAAACTAGGGCCAGAGTCTCCGAATAGTCTTCCAGACACTACAACCAAAAGTTCCAAGGACATCTTCAATGATCCAGTGACCTTGAAGCCCATATTTCTCAATGATGATTCTTTTCCATAAAGGCATATCCTCAGCACAGAACCTCCATAGCCATTTTTGCAAAAGACAAGAATTTTGGACACTCAGATTCTTAAGACCTAATCCCTTTTGCTTCTTGTGAAGTGTTAACGCATCCCATTTTACGAGGTTGTAACCTTTTTGCTCCTTGTTTCCATTCCACAAAAAGTTTCTTCTAAGCAAATTTATTCTCTTCACAATACTCTTTGGTATAGGAAATAAGCTCATCATATAAGAAGGAAGGGCTAATTCCCAGCGCAACTCCATCTCCACTTGAAAGTTCCCCAAGTAACCTCTACCTATTCTAACCCGCATTTTAGATTCTTGCATTACATTACTCAATTTGCAATCCAAATACTCTGTTTTGGTCATGCTTAACCTAAACCCCTTAGATTCCAAAGATTGTCTCCACACCTCCTACTTCGCATTAGCTCTGTTGCGCATTTCATCAATTGGTACTATGCCATCCCTAATATCACATACTCCAAGACACCTCATCTTGATGGACTGCATCAATTCATACATCACTCAGGCAAATAGAAATTGGCTAAGAGCTAATTCCTAGCGCAACTCCATCTCCACTTGAAAGTTCCCCAAGTCACCTCTACCTATTCTAACCCGCATTTTAGATCCATCATACATGTCCTTTATTACTCTAATGTAAGCCACTGGTACACCTCTATCCTCCAAGCATCTCCAGATGGCTTCTTTTGGGACTTTGTCAATGGCTTTTACAAGATCAACGAACTCCATATGCAAGTCACCCTTCATATTTGGTATTACTCCGCCAGTCTCTTCACAAGATAAATACGCCAATAAGTAACACATAGTTGTTATGCATTTCAATACAAGTGCAACCTCGCAAAATTGCTTGTCAAAATCAACTTCCTTTTCAAGAAAATCATATGTACAAATAACCAATACATAGTTTAGTCCCGTTCTCTTCAAGATTAGATAAATATGTACAACGTATGTATCATATGTAATATATTGAAAAATTTACCTAAAAATTAGTAGGAATGTTCTTGAATCACTTCTAAAGAAGAAACAAAACATAATGATTTAGCCAACTCAAGAGTACAAAGGAATGATGCCTACTACTTGAACATTGTGGCTATTTTGTTTCATTAAAAAAAAATAAAGCTAGTTACTTTTGGACCAAGTTAGTTTTTCCAATAAGAAAGAGGGTTCTCATTCATTGTATTATATTCATTGAGAGAAATAAGAAGATTTCTCCCTTCTCTCTACGTTTCTCGACGATTTTCTTCCTTTGTTTTATTATTTTACACCACATTATCAATTCGAGACTCTGCCGTCTTGGATAAATATTATGAGTATAATCGAAATGAACCTTTCTACCCCTATGAGGTAGAGGTAAGGCTTGCATACATTTTACCCTCCCAAACCCCATTTGTAGGATTCCACTGGGTAATTTATTGTTGTTGTTGTTCAATATGAATTCTACGGATGAGTGTGATGAATTAATTAAAATGCGAATGTTCTGGTTCATGCATAGCTTGATTATCTTTTATGCACGTTGATGATTACACAATGATGGTGATGATTGTCACACTACAAAAAAATGTTGGTTGTGAAGTCATCACCACACTCTTCCAGAAAGGGTAAAATAATTAATAGATATTTTGAAACTTACTTTCAAAGAACATGATCTAAATTTTCCTCCCCAAATAGTAAACTATAATAACCCAGTAATATGCTTTTATGAGTACTTATTATTGCAAGATTAGAGAATTACTTTTTAAATTTATGACAAAGGGAACCCGCAGCCGCTACCTTTTAGGTGCAAACAAGATAAACCCCTTCTTCTATGCAATAACTCACAAACCACATAGAAGAGGTAAACCGCACTAGGACCCAGAAGGCAAACCCCTTGCTTTCGCTCGTAAGGGGTTTCGAACTTAAGACCTCCAACATGGAAGTCTAAAGCCCAAACCACTAGGCCAATTTGTAGTTATTGGCCAAAAGAATGACTTGCTTTCTTTTTTAATCTGTTTCAAAAAGAATGCCCTATTTTCTTTTTTGAAAACACTTTAATTTCAACTTACCACGTGGTATGTTTAAGGCCACAAGAGTTAAGGGCATTTTGATGTATTTGATAATAACTTTAAATTAGGACCACGAGATTGAAAAGTCTTCTTTATTTTCTTAAACTTTGTGCCCAAACTAGATCATTCTTTTTTAAAAGGAAGGAGTATAATTTTGTTTAAGGCTAAAAGTGGGAGAATACAAGTGAGTAGCATCATGGTCCTTAATAGATTTAAGAGGGCATCTTTAGGTACAACCAATCTTAATTTGTACAGCTTTCCAAATGATATTGGTCAACAAGCAATGATATGGCAATGATTAGGATGGAATAATCATCTGGAAATTAATTACGAGGTTAAACATCATTTTGAGAATTAGGGTGAAGTCACTAGCATTGGCTATGTTGCTCTATTGCTCTATACACATTTTTGAATATTATTTTGGGACATGAATAATCAATATACTGAACATAATATTCACTAATTAAGTTTGAATGATGATCTTGGGACATGTTCAAGGTAGAATGTTGCTATTTAGCTCTAAGCTTGAAATTTAATGAAATTGGAATATGATCCATTAATGACAACAAGGGTTGAAACTTGGACTCTACGAGGTACGGGTAACTCAAAAAAAATAATGGTTTTAATTCTAACCCATTAACTAAAAAATATTAATGGACTCTCCTGAAAGAATTACCACAACTCGTCTCCTGAAGAGAAAAAATAAAAAAGGATATAGATGTTATTTTGTGGTATGGAAGTCATTGCAATATGTACCTTTCGTACATAGCATTTCAAATAACTTTATTGAAGTATCAATTTAGGGCGAAAGGAAATAAATCTTGCTGAATGATTTCTATAGTATGCTTTATTAATTAATAATTCATATCTTTTCCTAAACAAAGTGGCAACTATATAAAATTACTGCTTTGATGAAAAAAAATATCCAAATGCTAATCATGAATGATTTCGGAATCCCGAAGATGTGCATATTAAGAACATATATTGAAGAATAATAAGATTCTTCAAAATTCTTTTATGTTGTTTATTCTCATGAAAAGTTGATTAGACTAGGTAATATCTGAATCGGATTCACCCAAATCCTCAAAAATTTAAAAGGTGAATGTAGGCATGTTCACCTATCATGCGATATCTTAAATAGATGCATATATAAGATGATCACATGTGCGCTTGTTGTCAATATGTAATTTGATTTTCACAAAGTTGTTTGCTAGAGTTAAAGAGCATAGTTCTCAAATTGTGTTAATCACGATAATTCATCTTGATAATGTTGATTTATATTTAAACTAGTTCGATATTATATACTTCTGATAAATGGTTGAACCATTGTTCATGAGGACAAAATTTTGTGTGCTGGTCTATCATATACAACAACACTTGTATGAACCAGACCAACAAATTGTGATTAATTTGCCCCCTCTAAATTGGTTCAAGGTCAAGAACCAAATATTTTCCACCTAATAGCCTTTGATGGGCGATATATGATAAAAAGATATATCATGATGCACAAAGATGGATTGTCCAAAGTAGACTGGGATATGTTAGTTATTCTAACATAAGGGAGAAGTAATAAGCAACTAAGAAATATGTTGTGAATTATCATCTGTATGATACTCATTTAAATGATAATTCAAGTCAAATGCTAGAAGCATTTTCTGACCCTAAAGTTAATCTCATATTTCAGTTGCAACAACTTCTATTCAATTTCCAAGGAGGACAGAGTCTACAACATACATGAAGCGGGGAAAACCATTGCTTCTAATTGTAATAATCCTTAGAAAGGACAAAAAGCAAAAAGATCATAATGAAGCAATGTGCTCTTGAAGAGCCTATGACTTATGGAACCTCATGAGAGCTTCAAATACCTGTAAACAATGACGTAATGAGATCTCAATAAGTTAAGTCGAATTATGAGCTGATATCAAATGATAGCTCATCAACGATATATTGATGCCATATAGCGCAACATATTGCAAAAAATTGTAAGAATGAATATTATGCCTATTTAAGCATACTGAACGTAGAAATGATTATCAAGTGAAATAATGCATCTTTATAAGTGTAAGCTTATAGGACCAACAGTCCAAGCATCAGAGGATGTCATGGATTTAACGGTGGATATTGTCAGTTGACAAAATTTATATGAAAATTCCTGAAGAATTTACAAGTTTCTCTAAACTTGTTCATAATCCTTATACAAAAAAATCAAATAAGGTGGATGTTTTTTGTTTTTATAGAAAACAACATCGAGATTTGTTGTACTTGTTGTTTATGTTGACGGCATAAACCAACAGTCGCTTTCCTAGACACCTCATCTATCACCATTGAAATTTTATGATGATGCATGAAAACAATATATAGATAATGTTCATGTAGTGTTAAAATGAAGGCAACTTTATAGGTTTAACATTCTTTTATCTGTAAAAAAACAGATTATGTTTTTGATTCTCTTGTTTGTTCAATGAAGAGATTCTTTTTGAAGCATAGAGAATCCATGATGCACTGTTGATTGAAGCACAATCACATTAATTTCGAAAGTTTGATTATTGAATTAAGGGTTTTCTTCAATTTTGTCCAAAATTAGTCCTCGATCACTATATGTGACTAGCATAAACCATTGTCGCATGAAATTAGGATAAGCACCAAAATAATTTGTTTCCTCTTTGGTCGACCATCACCTATCCACGAGGAGTTCACGTACTAAGCTGGACGTCTAATGACCCTAGAAACTTCACCATTCTGTATATTCACCAAATAAGTCATTTTTTATCAATATCAGCCAACAATGTCTCCGCCTTTCTCAAATAAGACTCAATTTTCTCTAATCTCTCCTCACTTATTCCTCAATATGCAAGAAAACACTCAAAATAGTCCACTATCTTTAGACTTAGGCGTAAAATGATCCTATTTCTTTTCCAGGAACACTAACAATCCTTATTCTTTGTTAAAGTGGTGAACTTTCAATCATAATCCTAATCATTGTGAAGCTTTTTAGCAGTCATAAACCTCTCTGATATTTCTCTTAATCTCTAACATCCATTCTTCTCTTCCCTCTTAACTTGGACCACCTGTAGAAAAATATATACATGTAGACAAAAGATACACGGTAATCTTGTTGGTATCTTCTTTTGTACTTGATATTCCCTTGAATCATTTTCTTCCACATGATGTGCTCGTGGATTTTCAACCAGATAAGTCTTAGTGAACTACTCCAACAGCTGGACCTATGTAATGAAGGAAGATAGAAACATTTTGTTCAGATTGCCTAGAGAACCTTTTATAGTATTATGTTTCTTCGGTCTTTGGACTTTGTTGTTTATAAACAAGGTCTTCCTAGTCTTCCGTAACAAGTTGAGGACTATTGGTTTTTCACCAGCAATTACTTAGTATGTAAATATGTTTCTAGCTGAATGTTTCGATGTTCATTATACCAGCAAGGCTGCTTGTTAGACGGGTAGATATTCTATTGACTAGTTTTCTCTTTTTAATAAAAATGATATTGACCAGGTGATGGCTAGTACAAGTCAAAAGTTGTAAATTGAGTTGGTTGTGATAAAATCTCCCATATGATATGCCTCCGTAAATTTATGCATGGATTAGTATTACTACATCTAGTAAAAGATAGAATATCTCAAGAAAAGTATATAATTCTCTACTGAAGATCTTTTACAGATGAAGTTCATTAGCATCCAACTACAGAGTGATTTGCAGTATGGATGCCCCTTGCACTTGATACATACAACACCAACACAACACCATACCCAGTGAAATCCCACAAGTGGGGTCTGGGGAGGGTAGAATGTACGCAGACCTTACCACTACCTCATAGAAGTAGAGAGGTTGTTTCCTGGGAACCCGTGTGTGTATGAATGCATGTATAATAGCACATGGCAGTACATCTGATTGTTGTTTTTGCTGTCAACATTAAGTAGTTTGAAATCAAACCTAAGATCTACAAATAATTGATCAGACTATTCTTCCATAAATATTAACGTAACAGTTGGACATTCTCTTTGTTTAAATGCAATTTACTCAAGCAAGCAGAGACTGACTGTGTATGTAAAATAGCTATATAAACAACCCATTCATTGCTTGCACTACTTCATCCTCTTCATTTCTCCCACTCGGGACTTAGAGGTCGTTTGGATAGACTTTTTTTAAGTGACTTAAAAGTTAAAGCCAAAAGTAGGTACCGACTTACCTTTGACTTTTGGCTTTTGATTTTTCTTTTTGGGGGTATTTTTTAAGGCTAAACTAAGCGAAAGCACTTTATGTCTTTGTCAAACACCTTTAAAACTTAAAAAGTGCTTATAATCAACACCCTATTATTCCAATATCTAAAATCCACGGACAAGAGCTTGCTACGGTTGGCAAGTTCTGGGTCTCACATTCAATTGAACCATTTAAAAGGACAGTTCTATAAAGTTAGAACAAGAACATAGGAGTGGCGATTTTACCTGGTGTGCACCCAAAGCGTAGCGGATGCGGGTTTCCCTTGTCATAAAAAAAAGGAGATAGAACAAGAACAAAAATGTACTTGTAAATTACTTCACATAAGATCCTACACATTTTACCTCATTTATTGGGACTAGCTTCATTGAAAGTTCCAGGGCATATATGCAATGTTCTTGCTTTCATCCACAGCAGGTAGGTTTTGTCTCTGTTAAAAGATTAACGATGTTAAAGTTAGGACTAAAAGCTCACCACTTTATCAGAGAATAGGGACTATTTAGTGCTTCATACAAAAGAAATAGGATCATTTTGCGCGTAGTCCAACAATAATAGACTATCTTGAGTCTTTTCTCATCAACATGCTATAAACACTCATCAAGTTTAGTTACAGACTCAAATCAATATAATTTTACTCTTTCTGCTATGAGGCTCAATAGATACATTTCTATATAAATTGAATTATGAGCACTCGTGTCTTGTGAATGACTTGCATGTTATTCTTATGCTTATCATTGATGTTTGATCATTAACGGCCCTTTGCAATGATATACTCCATGTTTTGGAAAGATAAATTACGATGCTTTATTTTTAGAAAATGGTTATCGTTGCATACTCTATTTTAAATAAAAATGATTCCATAAATTGAGTTATGTTATGACCTGAGGCAATAACAAAAAGTTTATCCAAGGAATTTTGAAACCAATAATTATTTATCTAATTATGGATGAGCAAGCCAATTGAATGAAGAAAATGCAGTACCAAATGTACCATGGTGCATGTTATTTGCAAATGACAGTATGTTAATTGACGAAACTTGCAAGGAAGTTATCAATAAATATGGTGAAGTACTTGAGAGGGAAATGACTTTATCATAAGACAGAATATATGCATTGTAAATAATGTCCCCATAAGAAATGATAGGAAATGAGAATTAAACAAGATTATAGTGCGTGAATGCAGCCAATTCAGATATTGATGCATAATTTTTCATAAAAATGGCATGATTGATGAAATTTACTTCAAAAAATCAAATATAATAATTGAAATGGATGAGTGTTAGAGGATCAGTAAGAGATCCTAACAAAGTGAAAGGCAATAACTATAAAAAAGTTGTGAGGCTAGCGCCGCAGTACAAATATTCGACTTCTAAAGAATTGTGAGATGCACATTGCAGTATGCACATTGAACTTCTAAAACCTAACATATCCACAAGAAAAATATCATAAAAATACAAATGGTAAAATAGACGTATGATATAATGGTCATACAAGATTGAAGAAAGAAACATTATCACATCTAACAAAGCTTGCAAATAGTACACAGAGATTAAAATGAGTTGTCGCTTAAGATGGCTCTCACCTAAGATGGTATAGACATGTCCTAAGAAGATGTCCAAAAGCATTGATAGGTGAGACATCATGATGTTTGAAGGTAGTAAAAGAGATGAGTTAAACTTAAATTCATTAACAGTGATTATATCAAAGACCTAAGTTCTTTCAGAATCAATGCAAACTTCGGTACACACACACACACACACGTGTGTGTATGAATGCATGTATGCATAGAGAGAAGAAGCGCCACATATATATGTGGGTGTGTGTGTAAGTGTGACTGTATGTATGTATGCATGCATAGTGACTGTATGTATGTATGCATGCATATAGAGAAGAAGTGCCAAATGATTTTAACAGTCTATCTATCTATCTATCTATCTATCTATCTATCTATCTATCTATCTATCTATCTATCTATCTATCTATCTATCTATCTATCTACTAGAGTCCTTTTTTATTATATCAGAATCTAGTAAATCCAGAATAATGCACCACACCGAAGGTAGAATTGCTTCCAGAAATGATAACAGTGGAATAAAATGTCGACGACATACCTGAGGATATACTGCCTCACAGGCTTGAGGTGAAGATATTTCTGACTTCACTTGCAGATGATGAAATCCATCACGCTGGCCAACTGACTGCTGTTTCTGTAAAACTCCTGTTTTCATTCCCATTTGCTGCCTCATATTTAGGTCATTAGCATCAGTCATCCGATGAAGCTGTGACATCTGGTGGGATGGCAATTGCAGAGTCTGTTGTTGCAGTTGCATTAACTGCTGCTGCATTATCTGGTTTCTATGAATAAGTTGCTGAAATTGCAGTAACTGCTGGCTATGAAAAGTTTGCTGCTGCTGATACATCTGTCTTAATTGCTGGTCCTGCAACATTTGCTGCTCTTGCAGTTTAAGAAATGACTGTTGCAGGACACTAGAATTTTGCCATAGGCAACAGAGGTTTTCCTGCACTGGGTTCATTCCACTTTGTGAACTTAATGAGCTTACGTTTACTTCTTTGAGGGCCGTTGACAGGATTCTGTTGTGAAAAGCCAGTAGCTGGTGAGAGTATTCCATCTTGCTGGGAGTTGTAAATTGTCGATTTTCCTGACAAGGAACCATGTACAGGTTGCATCGATTGATTAGTTTGACCATCAGGAAATTGTGGTTGATGAAGCTGTATGGGAGACTGAGGAAGTTGCCCCTGTAGAATAGAAAATGTATGCTCTCGCGGCCTCCTGGAACTAAGAAAGAAACTTATGTATTTCTCAGCCAAAACCAGTTTATCCTTGTGAGTCTGTTGAATATCATGCTTCTTAAGCAGCAAGAAAAACACAATGCCTTCCAATGTTGTCTTGAACACCTTGAGCTTTTCAATTTTCTCATTTTGAGGGCACTGAGGAAGAGAATCTGCTTAAAATAAGAAAAAAAATTAAGTTTAGTCACAGTCCTGTTTCTAGCCCTTTGCAAACTTTTAAAAGCCATGTTTTAAGCACCTTCCAAGGCAAAGAAAAAGGGAGGAAAACTTGACCAATGGCATAAAGAGACAAATAGCATAACTAGCAAGTATCCCACAATTCAGCGGAATGTTGACTTAAAGAGCTCTTTAAATTCGAATAAATCAAGCCCTTCCCTTAAGAATTAGGGAGGCCTTGATTCATCCCTGAAAGTAAAACAAAAACCATCATAAAAATGACATCTACATCACAATGTTTACCAAGATATGTGAAAATAACTCCTTTTATGGTGTCCGCCTCTACTTCACAATCATACAAAATACTTAAACATAGACAAAAGATGTGATGCAAGAAATGAGAAGGAATTAACCGCACTACAATATTTCCAACCATGAGAGCACTGTTTCTCAACATAACAGGAAAGGAACCAAAGATGCAGAAGTGAAAATTTAGAGTTTTGAGCTTTGCGCATCAGGGCTCAGTTAGATAATATTCTAGGATTACCTCGGGCATATCAAGGAGTTTGTATGCAATATGCAAATGATTGTGTCTCAATTAACTGGAGCTTGCAAGGGAGTCAACCAAAGTTTGGACCTATGATGAAGTTGTAGACTGTAGAGGCTAGCCAAAGGAGAGGGTTGTCTAAAATCATTTTTAGGACGACAAAAATGTCTGAGGAATGAAGGTGGAGTACAACGATCCCGTTGTACAAGGAAAAAAGTGATATTCAGAATTGCAACAAGTATAGGGGTATCAAAGTTGCTAAGCCACATTATGAAAGTTTGGAAGAGGCTAGTGGAGTTGAGGATGTGTGTCTATTACCGAGAACCACTTAGGATTTGTGCAAGGCAATCAACTACAGAAGTCATTCATTCTCGTAAAGAATATGAGTGTAGTGAAAATGAGGATGTTGAGATGGATGTACCGACCAAGAAACGAGAATATTAGGAACAATGTAGAGTACCCTCAATAGTGGACAAGATGAAGAAAGCAAGGCCGAGGTGGTTCGGGCATGTGAAGAGGAGAAGTTTTGATGCTCTAGTCACAAGGTTTGAGAGATAGGATATGGTGGATATAATGAGAGGCAGGTAGGCCGAAGAAGAAATGACATAATTGTAGTTTGCCAAGGACATGACCCTAGATAAGAGGATATAGAGGTCCCGGATCATGGTTGAGGGTTAGTAGGTAGTTGCGTCGTCTAATTTTTCGCACCATTAGTATTCTTTATTACCACGTGGTGTTCTCTTTCCTTCAATTATCGTAGTACTTGTTCTTGTTATAATTCTTTTCTCTATTATTTTTATCATGACTTCTTCACTACTGTATTTACTTCTCATAACTGCTTAGAATTGTTTTATTTGAGCGGAGCATTTCCGTAAAACGGTCTCTCTACCTTACAAAGGTAGGGATAAGGTTTGTCGTACCCACCACCTTCCCCAACCACAACTTGTGGGATTATAATAGGTATGTTATTGTAGATGATGAAGCATTTAGAAGGCAACAGTTTTAGTTCAAGAAGAAGATGAAATATATGATTGCAAGTAATGGCCCCATAAGATGAATGACTTCTAAGAAGTATTAGCATCTCAAATTATATCAAGATCTAGCAAATCCAGCATACTGCACCATACAGCTGGTAGAATTGCCTCCAGAAATGATAATAGTGGAATAAGATGTTGATGACATACCTGCTGCACTTCAGAAGCAATTATCCGGTAGACATCATTGATATCTAATAAATACATCTCCTTCATAGACTTGATCTGCATTACAAATTTTCATTAAGTGAATAGTGGAAATCTCAAGACTGCATTTCCAAGTGGATAGGTGATAATTAATGAACTGTAAGATGCAGTAAAGAACAAACTAGAAAATCTTTACAAAAGAACCTTCCACATAAAAAGGTTAAAAGGAAAGTAGAAGAGGAAGACTACAATTGATTAACATGTAAATGGTAAAAGAAACAACAAGCTTTGCTTCCTTTAGCTTCTTTCATACACATGTTTGCTCACACCAAGAGTACAACTTACATAGTGTGATCATAGACTAGCCCAACCAAGAGGAACTAGAATATATTTTTTTTGTAGTTAGATTAGGAGATATAATACGGTTTAATGGCATCATTCTTCTAAAATCTTTTTTTGCTTTACACCATTATCATCAACGAAGTAAAATAAAGGTTAACAATGAAATAATAACGATATAGCTGGATTCACAAGTAAAAAACGACGGGATGGAGTACACAGAGCATGTTAATGTTATATGTTTATTCTCGGAGAAGTCAAAGTATTCCAACTTATTCCTAGTTAGTAAACCAAATTGGGGATGTAAGTAGAGAAGGATAAAGTATTCCAACTTATTCTTGGAGAAGCATCAAAATTTTCTTTTATAATAATTTTAAAAAGAAAAAAGAAAAAGTATACCAGATAATAAAGATGAATGGGTGTCCTTTTTTTCCTGATTTGCACCGGGTGTCCGAATCTCTTAGAGCCCCGACTAATCCCGGGGTGCACAGGCCCTCGGCAAGGAGTTTCCCGCAAGTGCACCATGGTTAATTCAGGTTTTACCCAGTCCGATAGCCCTCAAAAATTGTTTCAATAATGTAGACAACAATTCAATAATATTCTTCTCCCAATATTTCTCATAGGTTGCACATATAGAAAGGTGATGATTACCAAGACATCTTTTATGAATGAGTGTCTTTTCACAGAGAGCATCTTCTTCTTTTTTTAATCAAGTAGAAGGATTTAATAATAATAACAATAACAAGGTCAACATGTGTATACAAGTGATATACCAAAAAGTGGAGGAACCCACAAAATATGGTTCTCTACAAAAGACACCCAATTCTGTATATAAACAGGAACTACATTGGTGCTACAGAAAAGGAAAATAAGGGATAAGAGGTTTCTCCTCAATTGAGTAAAGCTCATCTCCACCCCTTAAAAATCTCTTCCATTCCTCTCTTTCTAAATGACCCACATCAAAGGGAGAAGAGTAACATTCCAAGTCATGTGTCTTCTCCTAGCTCCACTTTTCCAGTTGAACATCACTTCCCAATCTCAGAAAGTCCTCCTAAACCTAAATCTCATATGGTCCCAGCCCATGAGCCCCCTTAACTTGCTGAAAAGACTACTTTCTTAGGCAAGAGACTCTATACAACCCTGGGAATTCATTGTTAAGCACCAAGCCTCCAGCTACTTTTGCTCCCAAAAGCTAATCCTATTCTCTTACCCAACTTTAAAACCTATATTATCATTAAAGGCATTCCACCCCTTCATATTCATGATATTCCTCCACAGTCCACACACCACAACCAAGGGGCATCATGATCACGTTTGTTCTCCATCCCCCTATCATCTCTCCATATTTATACGCTATCACCCCTCACCATAAAGTTTCTCCCTCCATCCCAAATCTCCACAATCATTTACCAAGATTGATTTAGCAACACAAAGAAGATATTCTCATAGCTATGTGTTCAGGTATATACTTCTTGCATGAATACATCTATCCTTCAAACTATCAATTACAGATTTTAGTTGCTGGAAATTAAAGCAAAATGGTGACATGCCATGAAGACTTTGACCCCAACTTACATACACATCATCTCATGCATTTAGATAATACGATCACAACATTCAACAACTAATTTTCAATAATCAATCAATTTATCAAACAATACTTCACTTCTCAATTATGTTAGTGCTTGAAACTAATTTTTTGATGTTGACAATATTATACCAAGACATGCTTAAACAACGGGATATCGATAGTGAGAACTCATATAGGAGACCTCAACTTTCTTGGGATTTCGGTCTAGTTGTAGTAGTAGTTCTTCGATTGAGAATATAGACTGATTTCTAACAAATTGCCTATTAAGAGGTTCAATTTTCTATTTCCTATAAAAAAAATGGAATACATAAAGCACCTTGCAAGGAAGGGTAGGAACATGAATTTAGCTGAACAATCGGTACGGTAAACCTCCTCTATTACTCTTTTTTGTCATAGGAAATGCTTCAAAAGATTCAACTATTTCTTATAATGTTATAACCAGCCAGTTTAACAAAATCCACATATGTAATTTCCTTAATTTCAAAATCTTCTGCAAATAAATACACCATTGCAAACAATACCTTTTTGTAAACCTCTTCCTGCTACTCAGCTCCATCTGCATTTTCCGTCTGAGTTGTAAAATCTAAAGGTGCTAACAAATAAAACAAAAATGAGGATAACACAAATATCGCAGAACTTGATTGCTTACAACATTAGAATTCCAGGCAAATTTTGGGGCAGTGCTAAATATTTCAGGTATATTAATATATTTTTAATTGCCGGTCAAATTTACCAGTCTAACAAAGTTAAGTTAGCCACTTTACACAAGGGTGTCAATTGGTTATTTCATAATATACTAATATTTCCATCCTTTTAATCTATAATACTATTAGAAAAGTAGGAACGTGTTACTTGAAACTTTGATTACCATTCATAAGTGCATTCTGTGTTGGACAATATTTTTATTACAATTAATTTTTACAAATTTATACAATACAATAAAATTCAAATAACAATCAAAATAAATATTATATCTGAACTCAGGGCGAAGCTACATTCATCCAAGTATGGTTTGTCGAAAAACTTTTCCCAATATACATATATATATAATTTGTTGAATACCCTGCGATACAAATATCACCCATCCATGAACAAAAAAGCTGGCTCCGACAATGTCTGAACTAACAATACAATACAATGGGTAACCATACAAACAAGTTGTAAGTATGTTTAGAAACTAGCAAACTATGAGCCCACACTCTACCTTTAAAACAGGGTTCAAACCTGTGACATGCCTCTAACCTATGAATCAAAAATTCTCTCTTACATTAGGGTTAGCACAAGCTAAACACCACACCAGTCTAATAGATTGCTAATCACACATGAGAGCTAAGGCGTACTAGGCAAGCCCTGAGCTACAAGCTTAGCCGATAAGTGCAAAATTATTGAAAAAGGAAGAAAAAAGCAAGTACAAGTTGCAATCCGGAAAGGAAAATACCTCCAGCGGCAGCCGCGGCTGGGTCGGTACCGTCGCCACCGTGACTGTTGATATCCATCTCAATTTTTGATCAGCTCTTTCTTCCTTAACCTCGAAGATTTATCAGTTGTATAAATCTAAGCATTTGACATATGTGTTTATGTATAAAGTATACTATTTATAGTTTTTCAAAAAAAAAAAAGCATGCTATTCCTAGTTTTTTCAATTAAAAATTATTATTTATTTAATATTTACCTATAAATTGTATTTCATTAATACGATTTACTCATTAAAATAATTCTTTATTTAATATTTACTCATAAAATATATTTTTATGCTTACAATTTATGTGTAAAGTATACTACTCTTAGTTTTTCAATAAAAAAAATTTATTAATTTAATATTTCCTCATAAAATGCATTTGAAGAATGCGATTTATGTATAAAGTATACTAGTCCTAGTTTTTCAATTAAAATTATTATATAAATTGCATTTCATTAATGTGATTTGTGCATAAAGTATACTATTCCTTTTTTCAATAAAAAATAATTTTTCATTTAATATTTACTTATAAAACTCATTTTTACGCTTACAATTTATGTGTACAGTATACTACTCTTAGTTTTTCAATAAAAAATTTATTCATTTAATATTTCCTCATAAAACGCATTTGAAGAATGCGATTTGTGTATAAAATATATTAGTCCCAGTTTTTCAATTAAAATTATTATTCATTTAATATTTACCTATAAATTCCATTTCATTAATGCGATTTGTGCATAAAGTATACTATTCCTTTTTTCAATAAAAAATAATTCTTCATTTAATATTTACTTATAAAACTCATTTTTACGCTTACAATTTATGTGTAAAGTATACTACTCTTAGTTTTTCAATAAAAAAAATTATTCATTTAATATTTTCTCATAAAACGTATTTGACGAATACAATTTATGTATAAAGTATATTATTCCTAGTTTTTATTATTATTCATTTAATATTTACCTATAAATTGCATTTCATTAATGCAATGGATGCATAAAGTGTACTATTCCTTTTTTTCAATAAAAAAGAATTTATCATTTAATATGTATTCATAAAACACATTTTTATGCTTACAATTTATGTGTAAAGTATAATACTCTTAGTTTTTCAACAAAAAAATTTATTCATTTAATATTTCCTCATAAAACACATTTGAAGAATGCGATTTATGTATAAAGTATATTATTCCTAGTTTTTCAATTAAAATTATTATTCATTTAATATTTACCTATAAATTGCATTTCATTAATGTAATTTATGCATAAAGTATACTATTCCTTTTTTTCAATAAAAAATCAGTTATCATTTAATATTTACTCATAAAACGCATTT
>DF368945.1:5543-15879 GCA_000787875.1 Solanum virginianum
GGCAAAGCCTCTTCATGCTTTATTTTTCAGGCACCTCCATTAAAGAAGCCCCATCTACTACAGGCTTTATTACAATGGTTTATAGGACTATTTTTTTCTCATTAATTTCATATAGATTCTTTTGTATTTTCACATATGAAAACTGATGGTTAATTAAAAATAGATGTTGTCTCTCTTTTTCCCTGTTAAATTTGCTTGATTCATCGGCCCTGAGCATTTTTGTCACAAGAGGGTACCTGTGGCCGCACTGAGAAACCATTGGTGGCTCCCACCACTTGGTTTTATCACTCGTCCAATAAGCGGTTGACTTAATAGAATCAATAAATACTCATGTGGGCTTTGGAATAACACAATCAATGAACAAGTAACTCAAGTATAACTCAAGCAATTAAGCAGAACTTACCAGAATAGCCCTGCAATTGTAGTGCCTCCACGTCTCTCTTTGGTCTGCTATCAAAGACAACTTTGCGTATTCTAGCTTCATCAACTCGCACTTGATCTTACTCAACCCCAATCCGGTTTTCGTACTGATAACATTTCGCATGCTTAGATTTCTTGCAATGACATTCAGTAACTGATTCTTTGTTGTAACTTGATTTGCCACCAGCTCTAATTTGTAGTAATGTCATCTACGACAACATGTTATATGCATCAAGTAGAAGCAAGTCATAAATCAAAGTACGAGACTGATAATCCAGTTGATGTAATGGACAGTAAATTTGGTTCAAGACTTCAAACAATGCAAATATAACACAGATATATTTATGAATGAAAAATCAGTCTTCTGCTAGAGAAAATTTCATCTCCCTGTATTGACATTGATATAAGCAAGTGGAAGTGCTCTTTATTTCTCAATTACAAGACTCCTCAAATACTAGATAAAAACTACAAATAACACAACACGGCTATCATTCCTAATTATTTTGACCTAAACTAACTCCACTAATCTTCTATGATATATAACAACTTATACTTTATTAAGAACAAGAAAAAAGACGCAAATATGAAGAATGCTAACCACCGTAGCTAGCAAGCCCTAGTGTTGAGGTAAGAATGCTTCTTGAAGCGGCAAGACTCTTTCCTTGATGAATTGCTTTATTGTGAAAGACTTGAACTATGCATTTCTTTTGGCGAATCTTTGGCTATTCGTAATTGTCCTGAAATAGGCGATGCTAGCATTGATGTAGTAGGTAGACTGTGTCACAAACTGAATCACCTGGTGTCACTGATGAGGGGCTCAGAGCTATGCAGCTATTTTATGGTGGTGAATTTAAGCGGCTGTGATATCCTTTACTAAGTGGGTTGTAGCTTAGACCCCATGCATTTAACAGAATGGTTGCTGTTAATATGGGTGTAGAAAGTTTTTTTTTTGTTTTAACAACATAGGTTTTATGATCATTTCATATATGATAAACACACTGAAATATTAAATTAAGATCATAGATATGATAAATTAATTAACAAGACCCTCCTGGTCCAACTTCGAAACTTGACAATGGATTTTACTCATCCCCACAAGGAGCCAATGCACTTCCAAGGGCTTGATATCAGAACGCAAAACCACGTTCCTTTTGTTGGTTTGCCACAGCTTCAAATTCCTCCCTTTTGGCTTGCAAGATCTCGCTCAGTTGTTGAAGCTCAAGAATTCCAAGTTCTTCAATAAGAGTTTTTAGTATCCTTTCGATGTTGATATGCTTCATCTTTCTTTCCACGGTTACACCTTTTCTTTGAGGCTGGAACTACGAACATAAATTGGTCTCGATGTTTTTGAGATGAGAAACAAGGACAGGAATATTTGTTCACCATGAGTTTATGGCTGATGGATAAAAGTACAGCAGATGAAACAAATTAATGATGCATTTGTGATGAGTTAATGTGCTGCTAGCCTAATAAAGGATCTGGTCTTTCTAAAAACATTACGCTAAAACTTGAAGAAAGTAAATAATAGAAGATAAAACCACAAGGATTTTTGCATGGAAAAACTCCTTGCTCAAGTGAGGAACAACCACGACCTGTCACCACAGGATTTACCAAAAATCAAATCCACTAAAGAGTAAAGTAAAGAAATACAACGTACCCGCTATTTCTCTACTTTTCCTGCAAAACAGCTTGTACCAGAAGCACAAGTAATGAGCACCGAAAAACCTATTTTAGTCTGCACCAACAACCCTTATGCAGTGAGACTAAAACACACCCAAGCCTTTAGACTAACACAAAGTCTACAAGGGATACAAAGCATAAAACAATAATAATTAACACCGATCACGTACCTTTATAGTTTAGGCGTGATCTTACACTTTAGAACACAACACAGCTACTAGCAAATTAGAGAACTATAGAAGCCTTCTGTCAGGTCCCTGGTCTGGATTAGCTATGTCTTTTTACGCAAGAAGCCAAGGAAGAAGTTTTCAGCAGAAGAATATTCAATCTTAGTAATGCTTGAATAACTTGTGTTTATTCCTTGGTCAAGCACCTTTTATACTGCTATAGATGGACCATTGTTCCTTCAGTACACTTCTTATAGACATCTCACCAACCACAACATCAAGCACCTTTTATACTACTATAGATACACTGCATGGACCACTGGTCCTTTAGTACACTTCTGATAGACATCTCACCAACTACAACAACTTTAGAGGCTGTAGACCAACTTCAGCAAAACAGCCCAATGGTCTACCTGGTCCTTTACATAGTTTGTTGATCATCAAAATATCAAAACTCAATGTACTCTATGTACTTAACAATTTTTCCCTTTTTGATAATGACAAACTATGCCTGTTATTTCCCTTATTACCTGTTCCCCCTGAACTTATGCTCCCCCATACCTGCTATTCCCCCTGAATACAATATTCCCCCTGAATATGGTCACATGATCACATCTTCCCCCTTTTGGCATTATTAAAAGGAAAACAATAAACTAAGAGAAGATCATAATCAGAAAATACTAGGTACATGAGTAAGCATAATATAATCAAAATCATAGAAAATAAAGAACAAGATGTGGACAAGATACTCACAAAAGAAACCACTTTCATTCAAGCAACATCCCATCCACAATCATTTCCAACAAAAACATGAACTGCCCAGGACTGAGCCAAGACCTTACAAACAAAAGCTTTAAACCATAAGGATTAGAGACAAGGACAATAAGGGGGTATAGAAAAAGGAAGCTTAGGAACTAGAGGACTTGGGGGCACATAAGGATTAGAGACAAGGACAACAGGGGGTATAGAAGAAGGAAGCCTAGGAACTAGAGTACTTGGGGGCAAGAGACTAAATCAACTTATATATGCTTGCACTATGGTCCCTGTGTGCCTCCAACAGCTGCTGGGTAAGTGACTTGACCTCCTTTTTCAGTTATGCATTCTCCTCTTTTAGCCTCATCGCTTCAGCAGAACTTAGTCCTATTCCAGAGCCTTTAGCCAACTCAGCATTTAGCAAAGCAAGTTCCGCATCCTTCTTATTTTTCCTGCAAGTAATCACACATTAGTTTTGGTAATCCATTTTATTCTGAGCTCTTACTAAGCAGATAGAGGCCTAGTTACAAATTTCTTGGTCCAGCTGGGCAGAGGTTTGTTTCTCAGTTTAGCTTAGGACTTGGTCCTTCCTTCATATTTTTCTTTTCTGAGTACACAAACTTCTGTTTGTTCAGAGTTCTCTTAAGAACTTCACTAATGTCTTTGGGATAACCATTTCTCCCATAGTCCAAACACAGAAGATTATTAGCAACAGACATATATTTGCTGTGGGGATTATGGGGGGTTCAATTTTATTAACATAGCCTAGTCCCCTTTTTTCACCACCCCAGCAGCTGGACATATCTCCCAGAAGCTTAGAGGATGCGGTCCACTTCATAAATTTATTCAAATCTTCTTTAACTTTTATCAGGTCCCTTTCCATCACATTGTTTCTTTCCAAGGCTAAATTCAGCCTCCTTGAGTTTCTCCTCCAATGCATGTTCATTTTTTGTTATTTTTCCTTTTAACTTAGCATCAGATTTCATCAGTTTCAACATTTCATTCTCTTCTGTTTTGTCACAATCCAAGCATAGGGCCTAGACGTGACCGATGAATGGGGAACCCAAAGCAACCACAAACAAGCCTCATAGAATATCATTACACATCCTTGGTCGCGGAATAAATTATAATGACAATAAGAGATAAATGTAAACAAGAGGAATCAGGACTAAGTGTAAACTTCCATATCATGATCATCAAGAGTCAATAGAGTTAAAGTTCATAGCATAGATACATAACATGTCCAACAACACCTCTATTACATAGATAAGAGCGGGGGCCAAAACAAAGCAACAGGCTCACCCTCATAGTCAATACATAAGTCAAAGAGAGAAAATCTTAATACATAGCAAGAGATCATAAGTAACATCCCCGGAATGGAGGACTCACTAACAAGCTTGATAGAAGTCGTACTAGCCACATGGAGGAGGATGATTATCAAATTGTACACCAGTTTGTAGGCATAGAGTATGCATTAGTACATTTGAATGTACTAAGTATGTAGAATGCAATGCAACAATAGGTAGACATCATAGGCAAAATGCATAATCATAAGCAATGAATAGCATAGTAACAATATGACATGTATGAATGATACTTAAAGTAAAACCATGCTTATATAGATCATAATACGAGTGTAAGGAGCGACCATTATAGTGCAAGCCAAGGCCTACCATCCCCTTGGATAGGCGCATGTGGTACAAAACCCTTCATAAGGTTGGTGGAGTATAAACCCCCCACCGAGGTTGACAGAGTACAAACCCCCCATTAAGGTTGACAGAGTACAAATCCCCCATCAAGGTTGATGGGTACCAACCCCTAACAAGGTTACCTGAGCCTACCACCTCGATTTTGCCTTACCAACCCCAGGGAAATTCTGAATATAGGCCTAGATAATTTGTATAGATAGACTTTTTGGGTGCTCGAGCTAGGCGACCAAGGTACTAACCCCTAGATAGGTTACCCAGTCCTACAACCCCCTGAGCTAGGCTTGGTCATCCCCAACACTATATAGAGATAATATCATATATGTATACACTCCTTTCATCATCATACACATACATTCCTTTTCATCATTATTCCATCATTATTTCATCATCATATAGTCATTCAACTCATAAGACATACAGTGGACCTTCAATTCCTCAAGAATTCGTAACCAAACATTTTATCAATGTCACGCCCAAAATCCCATTAAGGCGGACCGACACCCATTGCCGATAAGGCCCGGGAGAACCAACCTATATCTATACACTTTCTATCCATATTACAAGATGTTCTATACTCAACATGTCTTTAGGGAAATAAATAGTAATAACAAGCCAAAGGAAAGCATTATGACTAGGCCGTTGGGGCCACATTGTCCAAAGTACGAGATATGATGACACTTTAATTTACATAGTCTACAAAGCCTCTAAATAATGATAAGTATCCAATAAGGGTTAGGACAGGCCCTCGACTAACTGTATAATACAAAATATAAGCTCTAGACATGCAAAGCCCCAAAGCAACATGAAGCTTGGTGACCACAGCTGGATATCCCGTACTCCTACTAGGGAGATCTACTAGCACCTGTACCTGCAGCTTGAAATGTAGGTCCCCCATAAGGGATGTTAGTACGAGATAATATACTGAATATGTAAGGCAGAAAACACTGTATATGAAATAACAACTACAATAAAACTATGCACTGATTTATGATAAGAGACCACCTTTGATTATACTGTGGGATCATGTACTTTACCTTCTTTATATCACTTTACCTTTACTGCAAAATCTGTGCACAACATATACTGTAAAAGACCCAGCTGATCAGGGGTAAACTGTATCGGGTTCGTCCTTATGCTAGGCTCTTCTTGAGCCCCCTCAGGCTACCCCCTGTGATAGGATCGACCCTGGCTAGGTGACTCTCTCACCCCTTGGGTTGCCACGGACCCATGTAAGTTGATATCCACATATGTATGTAGCTATGAAGGTGACTATAAATGATAGCTTATGAACATGTGAAAGAGTGAAGACATAATAAATAGTCATGTCGGAGTTGGTAAGTGCCTTTATGTGCCAAGGAAAACTCTGGATTCCATGCCAAGTAAAACGAAAGCAAATAGCCTTACATACCTCGCTGTACGACCTTGCTATTACCTCGGGATAACCTTCCTTTCCTCCAAATATTTAACTACAGCATAATAAGTAATAAAACTAACATTAGCAACCAACAAACACATCTTGGCAACCCAATCTTATACATAAACAATACACGGGCAGCAAACGTGTAGTTATAACTCAAGAGTATTCTTCCAACGTTTTCACCTCTAATTGTATTTTCTAATGCACATTCTCATATTAACATCATGTAGAGACTATTGTAGTACCATAACAGCCCTATAACAATCCACAAAACAGAATACATAACCATTCTACATATCATACAAACGGACAGCATAATGTTACATCTTTTCGCTACCTTTCGACGTCGACAATCCCAAACCTATCCCAAATTTAACCAGCTTGTCCTTCACACATTTATACATAATAACAGCCTTAAAACAGTCTCATAGCAGTACCAAATCAGTCATGAAATATGTGAATCAATAGCCTTATATACATCAGTCCACAAGTTCCAATCAAGAGCACAATTGCGACATCACATAAGAGCTTACTGTTGCGGGTTGGATAAGCAGTGAATCACCCTTGTTACACAACTACCAAACCAAATTTTGTTAAGGAATGAAGTATTACTTCATATCACAGCCAACCAAGAAGAGAAAAATCCTTTTAATTAACAAGAAAACACACGTTTTTAAAAAGGCAACTTTGGCCGACTTACTCTTGTATTTTTGACTACATATTAGTATCTATCAGAGAGTTGGTGATGCAGTAGCTTATCACTTAAACTTGGGCCAAAATGGGTCTCCAACATGATGGACTTGGGCTGCCTATTTCCAACTTACTCTACACTTAAAGTTTGGCCCAATTAGTTAAGTGAATTAGAATGTAATTGGGCCTCATTCCTTCTTCATTTGGGGCTGTAAATACAGCCTACTTATAGTACTAAAACATGGTCCAAATATGCACCCCTGAATCAGACTTTATTCATAATCAGAATTGGACAAATTCGACGTCGGGCCTTGTCTCCATTTAACTAGCAATCTTAAGTTAAGCAAGTAGCTGACTCACCTGCTAGCTCCCTAAGTCCTACAAGCACCTCAATTCTCTCACTTTATTTAAGGTCTTAATCTCCTCAACTTGACACAAAACATGTCCACACTCAACCCTTTCAAGCATTAGATACACATATCGCCCTTTAACGCGAGGTTCAAATACTTTTAAAAATTGGCACTAATTTGAAAGTCTATATCATTTTTGATGTACATAGTACTCATACATATAATGTGTGGGGTGTTACATGCCCCTCTTAGAAACATTCATCCTCGAATGTTAGCATAATTAGGTAGCTTAACCACGTGCAAGCCTTTACTTACACAAATTTTTGATAGCACAATAAGTATTCAATCACACATACCTATTAATATCCCAATTCTTTATGTTGCATTCCTTATTTAGCCTCAAATAAGTAAGGGTATCTTGATTTCATCATGTCCTCAACTTCCCATGTTACCTCTTCGATCTTCTTGTTTCTCCAAAGTACTTTTACTGAAGCTATTTCCTTATTCCTTAGTTCCTTAACTTGCCAGTCTAGAATAGCAATAGGTACCTCTTCATAGGTGAGATCTTCTATAACCTGTACATCCTTAATAGGAGTGATACGAGATGGGTCACCTTTGCATTTGCGAAGCATTGAGACATGGAAAACTGGATGAACCATTGAAAGCTCTGCTAGGCTCTTCTTGAGCCCCCTCAGGCTACCCCCTGTGATAGGATCGACCCTGGCTAGGTGACTCTCTCACCCCTTGGGTTGCCACCTATCTAACTGTAAATACTATACAATCTGGGAATCTCTTAATAATCTGATATGATCCTATGTAACGTGGCCTCAATTTCCCTTTCTTACCAAATCTTATAACCTCTTTCATTGGAGATACCTTTAAGAATACCCAATCGCCTATTGCAAATTCCAATCCTCTTCTTATAACATCCGCATATGATTTGTGATGGCTTTGGGCTGTTTCTAGACGTTGCTATATTACTTTAACTTTCTCCATGGCTTGCTGTACCAAATCTCCTACTTTCACCTATTGACAATTTGGACATTGAGACACAAATTCTGCAAGGTCCTTTTTCATGCCTCCCCAGTTTGACCATCTATTTGAGGGTGGAAAGTTGTACTCAAATTCACCTGTATCCCTAAACTCCTTTGGAAGGACTTCCAAAATTTTGCAGTGCATTGAACTCCTCGATCAGATATAATGGAGATTGGGACTCCATGTAGCCTGACTATCTCTTTGAGGTATAGTTTGGCATACTCTTCGGCTATATAATCACTCCTGACTAGCAAGAAATGCGCTGACTTTGTGAGTCAGTCAACTATTACCCATATGTAGTCAAACTTCTAAAATAAGCTAGGTCAACAGGTAACAAAATCCATATTGATCATATCCCACTTCCATGTTGGAATTTTTATACATTGCATATAACCTCCTAGCTTTTGGTGTCCTACTTTCACCTATTGACAATTTGGACATTGAGACACAAATTCTGCAAGGTCCTTTTTCATGCCTCCCCACCAAAACATTCATTTCAAGTTATGGTACATCTTAGTTGATCCTGGATGGATAAAATATTTGGAATGATGGGCTTTTTCCATTATCCTTCTTTTTAGTCCATTAATATCAGGTACACATAATCTATTTTGGCAATATAGTACTCCATTTTGTGCAAGGTCAAAGCCCTTTATAGTACCCTGACTCATCTTGTCCTTAAGCTGTCGTAAAATAAGATCCTCGAACTGTTTCTCTTTAACCTCCATTACCAATAAAGATGTTGCTGCATTATGTACAACAACCCCTTTCTCTGGCGTTTCAAGAAGGCGAACTCTTAAACTAGCTAGTTTTCATAGATCTTTAACACCCCTTGACTTACCATGGTCTAGTTACTAATATTCGTGATTGCTTTATGACTCAGGGCATCAGCTACCACATTTGCCTTCCCCGGATGGTATAGTATATCAATGTCATAATCTTTTATTAACTCTAACCATCTCCGCTGCCTTAATTTTAGGTCTTTCTACTTAAAAATATACTGCAAACTCTTATAGTCAGTATAGATGTCAACATGAACCCCATACAAATAGTGGCGCCATATTTTCAAAGCAAATACAATCGCTGCTAGTTCAAGTTCATGTGTTGGATAGTTTTTCTCATATGGCCGTAGCTGTCTAGATGCATAAGCAATTACCCTACCATGCTGCATCAGTACACACCCTAAGCTAACTCCTGAAGCATCGCCATACACTGCATACCCCTCGGTGCCTTCTGAAAGTACTAGCACAGGTGCAAAAGTTAGCTTATCTTTTAACTCTTGGAAACTCCTTTCATACGCATCATTCCATTAGAACTTAGTTGCCTTATGTGTCAACTTGGTTAGAGGTGCAAAAATGGAAGAAAAACCCTCAACAAACCTCCTGTAATATCATTCCATTGGAACTTAATTGCCTTATGTGTCAACTTTGTTAGAGGCGCAGAAATAGAAGAAAAAACCTCAACAAACCTCCTATAATAACTTGCCAAACCTAGGAAGCTCTGAACTTTTGTGGGTGTTGTTGGTCTTGGCCAATCCTTTACAGCCTCTATCTTTTGTGAATCTACCCTTATACTCTCATCAGACACAATATGACCCAAGAATGCCACTAAGTTTAGCCAAAATTCACATTTAGAAAATTTGGCATATAACTGTTTATCACGAAGAACCTGTAACACTTGTCATAAGTGATTTGTGTGGTCCTCCTCTGATTTTGAATATACCAGAATGTCATCTATGAATACTATCACGAACACATCCAAGAATAGCTTGAATACCCTATTTATTAGGTCCATAGAAACTGCTAGTCCATTCGTTAGCCCAAGTGACATGACAAGAAATTCAAAGTGACCATAGCATGTTCTAAAAGCAGTCTTAGGTATGTCTTTCTCCTTCACCCTCACTTGGTGAAACCCAGACCTCAAGTCAATTTTTGAAAAGCATTTAGCACCCTGTATCTGATCAAATAAATAATCAATCCTAGGGAGGGGGTATTTATTTCTAATTGGCACCCTATTTCAGTTGTCGATAGTCGATACACATTCTTAAGGTGACATCCTTTTTGCGTATAAATAACACTGGTACACCCCAAGGGGACACACTAGGTCTTATAAAACCCT
>DF368943.1:8638-24519 GCA_000787875.1 Solanum virginianum
AAGCATCTGAGTTCATGGTACATTTTTGTGGACCCAGGGTGAACAGAATAGCGAGCATCGTGTGCTTTTCCCATAATCTGTCGCTGTAGCCCTGCAATATCTGGTACACACAACCTGCCTCTAAATAGTAAAGTTCCTTCGGGGGAGAGCTCAAACGGGGTCTGTCCCTTTTCCAGGGCTATGTCTCTGTATCGAACTAATACAGGACTTCGTATTGATGCTGCTTAATCTCTGCTACAATAGAAGATTCAGCTTTACCTCAAACAAAAACCCTTACATCTCCCAAATCTGCCAGACGAACTCCCAGGCCAGCTAATTGATGAATATCATGAACTATCTCCTTTTTCTCTGGAGGTGTGTCAGCCAAACTACCCATAGACTTGCGACTGAGTGCATCTGCTACAACATTGGCTTTCCCCGAATGGTAGAGAATATCAATATTATAGTCTTTCAGCAATTCTAACCATCGCCGCTGTCGCAAGTTCAATTATTTCTACTTAAATATGTACTGGAGACTTTTGTGATCAGTATAAATATCAACGTGAACGCCATATAAATAATGTCTCCATATTTTTAAGGCATGGATCACCGCAGCTAATTCTAGATCATGGGTAGGATAATTCTGCTCGTGCTTCTTAAACTGTCGGGAAGCATAGGCTATCACCTTGCCATATTGTATTAGTACACACCCCAATCCCACACAGAAAGCATCACAATAAACCACATACCCATCTGGACCTTCAAGAAAAGTCAAAACTGGGGCTGTAGTCAGTTTTTCCTTCAATAGCTAAAAACTGCGCTCACAGGCATCGGACCACTGGAACTTCGCCCCTTTTTGCATTAGCCTTGTCAAAGGCGCTGCAATAGAAGCGAATTTCTCTACAAATCTTTTGTAATATCTAGCTAACCCCAAAAAGCTACGTACCTCAGTCGGTGTCATAGGCCTAGG
Organism: Solanum virginianum; assembly: GCA_000787875.1. NCBI lineage: Eukaryota > Viridiplantae > Streptophyta > Magnoliopsida > Solanales > Solanaceae > Solanum > Solanum virginianum. The sequence goes on from DF368943.1 coordinate 9,588, forward strand.
CTAATTCCTTATGGCCTCAATTTTTTGGGAATCCACCCGGACGCCGTCAGCTCCTATAACATGGCCCAAAAATGCCATCGAAGATAGCCAAAATTTACATTTTGAGAATTTAGCATATAACTTTTGGTGATAAAGAGTGCCAAGGACCGTTCTCAGATGATCTGCATGATCCTCCTCTAATCGAGAATAAACTAGAATATCATCAATAAATACAATCACAAACACGTTTAGAAACGGTTTGAACACTCGATTCATAAGGTCCATGAACACAGCTAGAGCATTAGTTAGCCCAAAAGATATAACTCTAAATTCAAAATGCCCGTAGTGAGTTCTGAACGCTGTTTAGGGGATATCTTCCTCCCGTACCCGCACCTAATGATAACCCAACCGCAGGTCTATCTTCGAGAAACACCTAGCTCCCTGCAACTGGTCAAACAGATAATCAATCCTGGGGAGGGGATATTTATTCTTTATAGTTACCTTATTCAGCTACCGGTAGTCAATACACATCCGTAGCAACCCGTCTTTCTTTCTTATGAATAATATCGGGGCTCCCCAGGGTGAAGTGCTAGGCCGAATAAAACCTTTCTCTAACAAATCCCTTAGCTGCTGACCCATCTTTTTTCCTCACGAATAATACCAGAGCTCCCCACGGTGAGGTACTAGGCTGAATAAATCCCTTCTTGAATAGATCCCTTCTTGAATAAATCCCTCAACTGCTCCTTCAATTCCTTTAATTCAGCTAGCGCCATTCTGTACGGGGGAATCAAAATAGGCTGAGTGTCAGGTAATAAGTCTATAGCAAACTCTACTTCTCACTTGGGAGAAAGACCAAGAAATTCATCCAGAAATACATTCGGGAACTCATTAATGACTGGAATCGACTAGAGAGTCAGTGGTGCAGCATCTAAGTCATGCACCCAAACCAGGTCATAAAGATACCCTTTCCTGATCATCCTTTGGGCCTTGAGGTATGAAATAAATTTACCTCTCGGCGTTGCCACATTACTCGACCATTCAAGAACTGGTTCTCCTGGGAACTAGAATTGGACTAACTTCTTTTGGCAGTCAACATTAGCATAACAAGAAGCTAGCCAATCCATGCCCATAATTACATCAAAATCCATCATGTCTAGCTCTATCAAGTCAGCTTGAGTACAGTGGTCACAAACAGATACTGGACAATTTCTATAAACTCTGCTAACAATGGATTCTCCTATTGGTGTCGCAACCTCACAAGGCTCTATCGGTTCAGATTCTATATCAATTGTGCAAACAACCAACGGAGAAATATATGACAAAATGGAATGAGGATCAATCAATGAATACATAGCTCGAGAATAAACTAATAATGTACCTGTAATTACATTAGGTAATGCTTCCTGTCCTGTCGGCTAGCCAAAGCATAGATACGGTTCGAAGGACCACTAGAACCTAAAGATCCATCGCAACCCGCTGTTGCTAGAGTACCTTGCCCCGTAGGGCGCATAGCTACCGAAATAGAAGAAGAAACTCTAACTGCGCCAGAAGTCTGGGCTGATCCCTCTGCACCAACTCTATCAGGACAATCCCGCATCTGGTAGACCTAACAACCACATATAAAACAGGCACCCATGGCGCAGAAACACTACCCCGGGTGTTGTTTCTTGCACTACGGACACAGGGGTCTGAAAAATCTCGGCTGGCTACTGGAACCTGAACCTGCCCCTAACTGGCTAGTACTGCCTGGCCTCCTACTAGGGATCTGTGAAGGGGTGCTTTGTACCGGCCAATAAGGGTGTCTACTTTGCTGCTGCTGCTGTTGGGGCCGTCTACCCTGGTAATCCCCTATCAATACGAACAACCTGGCCCTCTTGGGCTGACCCCTATCCTCTACTCTGTCAGTCTGGTGTCCTCGGCGATAATCTTCCATACCCTGGGGATGGGCCTGTATATGGGCAATATCCATAACAGGTTGGGCAGCCATCACCAAATAACTATCAACATAGTATGAGTCCAGCCCCACTATATATCGATGCATATGGTCTGCGTATAGGGCCAACAAATCAAATTCTTAGCTATACTCTTGAATAGACTGACCCTACTACCTCAGCATAAAAAATCTATCCTCCCTGGCACGCCTGACTTCTGGAGGTAAAAAGTGAGCCAAGAAACCCTGGTTAATTCGTCCCAAACAACTGGCGGGGAACCCTCACCTCTTGATAACAACCATGACTCATACCAATTTGCCGCTACATCATGCAATCGATAGGATGCCAACTCTAAAAATTTGGTCTTGGATGTACTAATTAGCCGCAGAGTCCGCTGTATCTGGCGCACAAACTCGTGAGGGTCCTCTGAAGGTTTGGACCCGAAAAACTCAGGAGGCCCGCATGCTAGGAAATCATGAGCCCGTGAACTATCGCAGTGAGCTGCCTGACTATTACTTGCCCCCTGCCTGTGGGCCTGGCCTTCCACAAGCTGAGTCAATAACTGTACCGCCTCCTGAAGCTCTCCAATCTTCGCACCTTACTGGGAGGATAGAGGTTCTATCACTCGGACATCAGGGGCTGGTGGAGTGACTGAACCGGTCGTCGGGGTTGCAATATCTAGCCCACGTTGAGCACGAGCCCTGGTAGTCCCCCGGCCCCGACGGGTTTCATCGACTGCTGCAGGCCTGCCCCTCCAGGCAGCTTGTGTCTTTCGCAGAGGCATATCTGAAATCAAAATAATTTTTATCAGAAAGAAATCATCCTACTGACATCGCTCTATCGCACGATCTATGATAAAAAAAAGAGGAATATCCTAAATGTGTTGTAGCCTCCTGTTTATAGATGTGGTGCACCATACACCGATAAACAAGACTCTACTAGACACGGTCTGTGGACACTCGGAGGACTAATCGCTCTGATACTACTTCTGTCACGACTCAACCTATGCGCCGTGACTAGTGCCCGATTGGGGCACCCAGACATAAACACTATTCCAATTATAATACCTAACTTATTTACAGAAATTTTTGCAGAGTTTTCTTTGTTTTATTGACTATCCAAACCCTACATACAGAAGAATCCCAGCATACAACAAACATATATATACGTGCGGGCCGATAAGGTCACCACCGTGGCTAAACCGCCCAACCAGCACAACATACATACATAGTCATACAAACTGCCATACCCCATATGCACGGGCATCGACAGACCTCTACATAAACAAACTCAATCATAGGACAGGACAGGGCCCCGTCATACCCTCTAATATCCATAAATACAAAATAGAGAAAATAAGTGTACATATACCAAGAGTTTGCTCCAAAGCAAAAGGAGCACTTCAAACGGCAGTTAGAGATCCTACGCTGGTGGCTCACTACTTTGTGCGTCGGTACCTGCAGGCATGAATGCAGCCCCCGAAGCAAAGGGGGTCAGTACGAAATACGTACCGAATATGTAAAATAGAAAGTACAATGTATAAATAACAGTAATAAACCAGACAGAGTTATAAAAAAATGTCAAACTCATATGCAAATATCAAAGGAATATTTCTTTTGTCTTTTCAAAATATCAAATTGATGCCTAATGGACAGGAACCATGGCAACCTCCAAACTCGCGCCATACCACAACATCACACCAGAAGTTCAAATCCCCAAATCTCTGACACAAATCATAAATGTAGGATAAGTGAGCTAGGCGTCCCTAAGCCCACAAATCATATAGTAAATGTGGCATGATGCCACAAAACCGAAGGCCCAATCTCACCACATCTCCAATCTAAGTGGAGCCGACCCTTGGGCTGAGCCGACCCCACCGTATCCAACCAACTTCAAAATATATAAATATATAGTATAATACGCACGCCAACAACTGGCTCGAGAACCGATGAACGATGCCATAGTAGGTAAGAATAGAGTTGTGAGAGTCATATCCAAATATCAGAAGAATATTTATGATTGAAAGTAACATATTACTTGTTCTAAATTCTTTTAGAAATATCAAGATTTTAGGAAAGAGGTGTCGCAGGTCCCACGGCCGATGGAAACCCAAACTAGCCTGACTTAGGAGGGACATACTTGGTCTAGATCATAAAAAAACTACTATGGAACATTTCAGAATAGTTTTCAAGGCAATTCGGGCTCTTTGGTAAAATTTACGGTTGTTGACGCTTTTCAAAGTATTAGAAAAATATATTCCTTCAAACATGTCAAACTTTCCATACTCTTACAACTTCCAAAATTTAAATGTACAAGAGTAAAAATATGACTAATTTCTATAAAAATGCCAAGTAATGAACATAGGACATGTTTTAGTCAAATTGCAAAGTAAGAGAGGTTTTTCGAAACTTATAAGATTAGCGAGGTTTAATTAAGTCATGCCATAGACCATAATACTTTACATACCTCAATTCCTTCGCCAAGCAAATCCCAATGCCAAGCCAATTCAATTTAGACTTTCGAATGCCCAATGTCTACAACAAACCAGAATAACGCCAAATGATTAGCTAAACACCTTTTTGGACCCTCTATTCCAAGTTTGCCACTAATTCCATAAAAATTTTGGCAGCACTTCCCCTAAAATATAGGCTTCCCTGAGACTCAACTCTGCTCAAATTAATCAACGACACAACAACAACCTAGCAGCACCAACAATTACTTTCAATACTATTGCCACACCAAATTCATTGGATAACCTCACTTTATCAAGACTACAAAAATAGGACAGCAACTTATATTTACATATACATAATGTTCAAGCCCTCTCTTACTTTCCAAGAATCATATTACACCATATAAACATCAAACGTATACTTTCAACGCTACCACATAGCATTTAATTACATACATAGACCTCAATTTCAACAAAACTTCAAATATACATATAACCCATTCCCATACCTCTTTCACCCCACAAGGATCATTTCTATGCTATTTAAACACAAATTCATGATTTTAAAACAATATAACGTTACTTACATACATATCCCAATTTTTGACCCTAAAATTCATATTCATAATTCACTTTAACAAGCTATATTTTTAAGATTTTCTTTCAATTTAACATATCCTAACATACATACAATCTTTATTTCACATAAAACCAAGCTAGAATTCTCATACCTTGTAAACCCCTTTAGTGGATCCAAATCGCCAAAGTCGTAGAACAAAGCATTTTCTTGGCCAAGCAACACCTCCACGCTACTTAGGAGACTCAATATACCAAGCTTGTAGCATCAAAATAATTTTAAGATCAAAAAAACACAAATTTTTTTATGTTTGCTGTAGCAACCCGAGAGGGTTCTACAGTTGGGGGTATTTTTTTGTGCTTGAAATTTGGACAAGTATTAGAAACTTGTGATCTTGTTTTGGAAGAGATAAAGGGATCATGTGTATATATCCATATCCTCTTGACCCCACACCCTACACATGGTCCAATAGAAACATAACACAAGTGGGTGCGGGGAATCCTTATTATTTCTTAAAGACTCCAAGTCCTGAAAAATACACTTTGGTCCCCAAACTTCTCCTCATTAAACCAATCAAGGACACATGGGCCAATAAACCTCGGGCTGACAATCTAGGTGGCAAAGCCAACTCACCTACTCTTCTAAGAATCTCAAATGGGCCAATAAACCTCGGGCTAAGCTTACCCTTTTTTCCAAACCTCATCACACCTTTCATGGGTGAAACCTTCAACCGCACATGATTACCTACCATAAATTCCAAGGGATAAACTCTTCTATCGACATAGCTCTTCTGTCGACTCCGGGCTATCAACAATCGGCTCTACATCACGTGTACATGCTCCATAGCATGTCTGAGCAAATAAGTGCTTCATGCATCAACGATGACTAAGTTGAACCACCCAGTAGGTGATCGACACCTATGCCCGTACATAGCCACAAATGGTGCCATAATGAATGCTGGAGTGATAACTTTTATTACAAGTTGATTCTGCTAAGGCCAATTGTTAATCCCACTGAGCACCAAAATCAATCACATAGGACCTAAGCATGTTATCCAACACCTAAATAATCTACTCAGACTGGCCATCGGTATGGGGATGAAATACTGAGCTCATGTCTAATCGTGTAACTAAACCATACTGCACTACTTTCCAAAAGTGAGAGGTGAACACCGAACCTCGATCTAATACAATAGAGATAAGGAGCCCGTATAATCTAATAATTTCATGTATATAGATTTTAGCAACCTGCTCTTCACCGTGGTTAGTCCTCACTGGGATGAAGTGAGCTGATTTGGTTAACCTGTCTTTAATCACCCAAATTGAGTCAAATTTACCAAATATCATGGGTAATCTAGTAATAAAATCCATAGCAATACGCTCCCACTTCCACTTGGGAATAGGCATCTTCTGCATCAGACCTCCTGGGTTTTGATGCTCAGACTTAACATGTTGGCAATTCAAACACAACTACAAATTCTACAATGTCCCTTTTCATTCTACACCAGCAATAATGTTGCTTTAGACAATGAAGCATTTTTGCCACACCAAAGTAAATGGAATACTTAGCACAATGAGCCTTTTCCAAGATCAAACAAACCAAATCACCTATCTTAGGGATGCAAATGCGCCTATTAATCCTTAACACTCCCTCGGTATCAAGAGAAGCTGACTTAGGTTTACCTCTCAATACTTTGTCACGAATCACACATAATTTATCCTCATCAAAATGGTGAGCACGAATGTGATCCATCAATGCAGACCTAACCTCAATGAAGGCCAACACACTATGAGGTGGGGAGATGTCAAGTATGTCCAACTATCTAGCCAAAACCTGAACCTCCAAACTAAAGGCCTCTTCTCAGCCCTAAGAAATGCCAAACTACTCATGCTAGAAGTCTTCTGGCTTAAATCATCAACCACTACATTAGCCTTGCTAGGATGATAAAGAATAGAGATATTATAGTCTTTTAACAACTCTAACAATCTGCGTTGTCTCATATTCCTATTAGGCTAAGAGAAAATATACTTAAGGCTATGATTATTAGTGTAGATCTCACAATGCACCCCATGAATATAGTGTTGCCACAATTTCAACTCGAATACTACTGCAGCTAAGTCAAGATCATGGGAAGGGTAATTTCTCTCGTGAACCTTTAGTTGTCGTGAAGCATAGGCTATAACCCTCCCCTTTTGCATCAACACTCCACCTATGCCTACACTAGAAGCATCACATGGACCACAAAGGGCAATCCCTCTTCAGGTAAGGCTAGGCTAGGAGCTGATGTTAATATTTCCTTAAGCTTTTGGAAGCTTGCCTCACACTCATCAATCCATGAAAATGTTACTTCATTTTTAGTATGCCTGGTCATAGAGGCTGCGATAAAGGAGAATCCTTGAACAAATCAGCAATAATAGCCTGCTAGCCCAAGTAAACTACAAATTTCAGTTACTGAGGTTGGTCTCACCCACTCACAAACTACTGCAATCTTGGTTGGTCAACTATAATGCCATCCTTAGTCACCATATCACCTAAGATAACTACAGACTCAAGCCAAAATTCGCACTTAGAGTACTTAGCATAAAATTTCTCTTCACACATCCTTTGGAGCATGGTTCGCAAGTGACGAATATGGTCTACCTCACTCTTAGAGTATACTAGGATTTCTTTGATGAACACAATCACAAATGAGTCTAAATAGGGTTTAAAAAGTCGATTTATTAATTCCATAAAAGCGGCAGGGGCATTAGTCAACCCAAATGAAATATGAACAAACTCATAGTGTCCACACCAAGTCCTAAAATCAATCTTGGGGATGTCTTACTCCCGAACCCTCAATTGATGATACCATGACCTTAAATCAATTTTGGAGAATACAAAAGCACCCTAAAGCTGATCAAACAAGTCACCAATACGAGGTAAAGGAAACTTGTTCTTGATGGTCACTTTATTCAACTGATGATAATCAACACACATTCTCATAGTACTATCCTTCTTCTTCACGAATAACACTGGTGCACCGAAAGGTGACACACTAGGCCAAATGAACCCTTTCTTCAATAGATCTTCTAATTGCTCCTTTAACTCCTTTAACTCTGTAGGACCTATCTAATAAGGGGAAATAGATATAAGATTAGTGCCCGGTTCCACATCAATAGCAAAGTCGATATCGCGTTTTGGGGGAACACCAGGTAAGTCGGTAGGAAACACATCTATGAACTCTCTCACTACCCTCGTGGTCCCTAAAGAAGGTGATTCCCTAGAAATATCGTGAACGTGGTCCAAATAAGATAAACATAGGACCTAAGCATGTTATCCAACACCTAAATAATCTACTCAGACTGGCCATCGGTATGGGGATGAAATACTGAGCTCATGTCTAATCGTGTAACTAAACCATACTGCACTACTTTCCAAAAGTGAGAGGTGAACACCGAACCCATAGTATTAGCATAACAATCAAGGATTGCATGATAAGGGGACAAATAATCCATTCCCAAAATAACATCAAAGTCAATCATGTTTAGGAGGATCAAATTGGTCTGGGTTTCCCTACCTTAGATTACCATTATACACTCCCGATATACCTGATCCACCAGTAAGGATTCACCTACCGGAGTTGAAACATGAATAGGCACATCAAGAGGCTCACATAAACCATCAATATCAGTAGAAAAATAAGTTGATACATATGAATAGGTAGATCTAGGGTCAAACAATCTGAAGTTGAACGATGACAAACTGGAACAATACATGTGATCACAACATCATATGCTTATGCCTCAGTTCGACTTGGAATGACATAACATACTCGACATTCACCGTTGGCCTGGTGATAATATCATATGCTTGTGCCTCAGTTTGACCTAGAACAACATAACATACTCGACACTCACCATTGGCATGTGCTCTACGACGAGTGCCACCTCGTGCTCTACCTCTGGCACCTCTAGTACCACCCTTCACACTCTGTGAAGCACCTCTAGTTTTTGAAGCTGATGTAGAGCGAGTTTTTTATGCCCCCGATGGAAAAGAAGCTGAAGCATGCTAGGGGCAATCTTGGGACTTATGACAAAACTCATTACATTCGTAACAACATTCGGGCCCTACTATCTGCACCAGGAATGGTTCCATGAATTGGTCTTTCCAGATAACTTTGAGCGCCCTGTCTTTGAGGATTTCTATCTCTGGATATATGATTTCCAAACTAACCTTGATGGCAGGACCTCTTACTATCACCCTATTGTGCATGCCTAGTGCCCTCTATCATCCTAACATAGTCAATAATACTCTGAAAGAAACTACCAGATAATACAAGAGAGGTACCAACCTCCAGGAGATAGCTTGCGAACCCCTTAATGAATCGGCAAATTCGCTCAAACTCTGTGGGAATACTAGACATAGCATAGCAAGATGACTCATGGAATCATGCTTCATATTGGGACACAGTCATATAACCCTGTTCTAATCTATCGAACTCATCATGAAACCTATCATGAAGACTCTACGGTACAATCTCTCAAGAAAGATCTCAGTAAACTGCTCCCAACTTATTGCGGGAGCATTAACAGGCCTTCGGGCCAGGAGTGACCTCCACCACTCTTTGGCCATGCCTGTGAACTGATAAGATGTATAAGCTATGGCGTAGGCCTCCAGAATGCCTAAATTAAACAGTTGATCCTAACACTTTATCAGAAAGTCATATGCCCCATCCCTAACTGAACAAAAAATAAATTTGAGAGGAGTTAATCTTACAAATCTTTCAAACCTTATCCCCCACAACACCTATAACCTCAAAGAGTTCTATAGCAATTGAGTCACCACACCCCACCTTAACATGGACACATGGAAAACCAGATGGAGCATATTCATACCCATAGGCGATCCAACCCATATGCAACCTTACTAATTTCTCCCCCAAACCCTATAAGAACCTGTAAACCTTTGCCCAATCACCAACCTTAAACACAGATAGTCCACTTGGCAACATAAACCACTATCTCCCCCTTGGGAGAAAACCTTCACCTTGTCATCCATCACCCAAAACCTCCAACTCTATTAAGGCGAACTCAAGGCGTTGCCTAAATTAGACCCCTTCAACCAAAGAAGGTTTGGAACCATCAAAACCACTACACTAGCATCCTCAATTTCGTCCAACCTCATATGCATCAACATTCACAACATCACCCTCAAATGATACACAAACGCTTCCTTACTTCCGGAAATAAACCATCACATCATCACCAAAGACCATAAAAAGCATAACAAGGTAGGGATTAAAGACCTTATTCGTGCAACCTAAAGACATAAATGGTGCATAAGTCAAACCAAAAGACACCACCCCAAATTCAAAATATCAGAAAGGACATTAAATAACTCTTTTATCACTAGAAACAACTAAATAGAAATAACTTAGATTCAAAACTCCTAACTCTTACAACATGATAAATGCAACCCTTATAGATCAATAGTAACTTAAGACAAGATATGGACTTACCCCTTCACAATCACCTTACAAGCCCCATCTTAAGGACGAGTTTATTAGGGAATTGAAATCTAACTCTATGGGCCCTACAATCAATAGAAACACAATATGTATGCAACTAATCCATCCCAAGTATGACATCAAAATCCACCACATCAAATCCAACAAGTCACAAGGCAAGACATAATGTAATATGAACATGGACAATACCTACAAACTTTCTAACAACAATAGATACAACAAAGGGGTAGACTCCAAATGATCGGCAAGACATAATGTAATATGAACATGGAACAATACCTATGAACTTTCTAGCAACAATAGGATCAACAAGGGGTAGACACCAAAGGTTCACAACACTCCCGATATACCTGATCCACCAGTAAGGATTCACCTACCGGAGTTGAAACATGAATAGGCACATCAAGAGGCTCACATAAACCATCAATATCAGTAGAAAAATAAGTTGATACATAACACAAGAAGCCCACTAGCAAATAAAAGGAATAATGAAAGGAATAGTGGAACCCAGATCAATCAAAATCAAACCTTCAACTTACCTGCAATGTACCATGCCAAGCGTAGTGACTCCTAGAGGGGTATGGTTGAGAAAGTCGATGACCATTCTTATGGTTTTTAGGGACCCACGAACAATATCTCATCTTATAATCCATTCCACCACATCCAAAACATGCACTTGAATTGGCTAAGAAATCTTCTGGGTGGTACCTTCAACACATATTACATGTAGGAGGAGCTTGTCAACCAATACCTTCACCTTGACACTTGGGGTTTGCCACCCTATTCTTGGCAACCTCTTGTTTGGAGCATCATCAGACTCTTGACATTGGAAGATACCATTAAATCGAGCCCTTTAAGATCATCACTTCTCCTCTTTCTAAGCTTCTCCCCCTCAAGTTGTTCATCATAAGTCATGAGGCGGGATAAATCCATATCACTTATCCACATAGCGGCACCACACTCTTCATTCACCAAATTGGATACACCTATCACAATCTTGTTGATCCTTGATCGCAGATCGGCTACCAATTGTTAAACATACTTGGAGAGTTGGTAAAACTTGAGGGCATACTCCCTTACACTCATGGACCCTTACTTTAAATTCATAGTTCCATCATTTTGGCTCCCTATAGCTCAAGAGGGAAGAACATATTAAGAAATGCCACCTCAAACTCCTCCTAAGGAATAACATCATAATTTTCCCTCTCTATTTTCCATTGCACAAACAAAAATTGAGCCACCACTTTGAGTTGATACACCGCCAACTTGACTTTTTCCTCCGAAGTCACCCCCATGTTAGTCAACATGTTGTAAACCTCATCAAGAAACTCTTGGGGATCCTCATCTTCCTTAGACCTATGGAACTCTAGTGGATTCATTCTAGTAAAGTCCCTTACCGTTGAGGCCGGAGTGAGAGCATGAGGGGCTTGGGTCCATTGGTTGATTTGCTTGGACATAGCATGTTCCAATATAATAATAGTATTCTGGAACTCAATTTCGGTAGCCCCTCTATCTTGAGGAGCGGGGTAATCCAATTGTCCCATAGGTGCACAATCCTTCCTTGGCCTCCCTCTTTGAAGTGGTATAATCAACTAGAAGAGCAAAGAACATTTATTAGAGGGAAACACCCTATCTCACACCTATAGCAGGATATAGACCATGAAGAGGGGAAACATTTCCTAAAATGCCTCATAGCTTCCCATTCATAGTCGTGGCGTGCTTCATAACCATGAACAACACTTTAATCAACGTGATATGCTAGATGCCAAGGACAATTAGCAACCTAGTTCTTTAATACCAAGTTTGTCACGATTCAGACTTAGGGCCTAGATATGACATGACGAATGGGGAACCTGGAGGGACCCCAAATAAGCCTTTTAGCATATCATACACACATCCTTGATCATGGAAGCAATATAAATAACAACAAGAGAGTAAAATAGGGATACATAGGACTAAGGGAATTCTTTCATATCATAAATCCTAAGGAGTCATGTTCATAACATAGATACATCATAATATTCTAACAACACCTCTAAAGTTGGATATGAGTGGGGGCGACGACACTTTCTGGGCTCACCCTCATAACGTCAAATATCAACATAAAGAAGTTTTAGAAATAACAAGAGAAAGTAGATAGTGTTCTCAAACTTGAGGACCCACCAAGCTTATCTTCAAGATATCAAACTAGCCACATGAAGGAGGATAGTCAAATAGAGTTCTGGTCCCTACATGGTAACATCATGTAGGAATAGAGTATGTGTTAGTACGTTTGAATGTATTAAGTATGCAGGATGTAATGCAACAAGGGATAGGCAACATAGTCAAAATACATAATGATAAGTAACAGATAACATAATAACAATATGACATGTATGATTAATGCTTAAGTAAATCATGCTTTGCAAATCATTCATCTTACATAAAACATTATATATATAAGTGTTCAAAGAAACCTCAATCGACATAAAATAAGAGCAAGCAAGCTACAACTTGGAATTTCGATGTCTACCCAACACCGTAAGAAAGGGGGAAGTTTCTTTCCAAGGTGAATCTCCTAAGGCCTAAGTGGATTCTCTAAGCCTTATGTGAACCAGGTACTCACTTCTAGTTCTTAGACTCGAATACTCACCTAAAGCCTTCATATTTAGAGTACTCGCCTCTTAAGGATTTGGGTATTCACCTCTAATCCCTTCACCTCTGGTGGCACATAGTTTAGGGACTTGGGTACTCGTCTCTAGTCCACTTAATGCTAAATCTAATCCCACAGAATACATAAAATAATCATAGCTTTGATAATTTGCATGAAACATGAAAGATATTACACGAGTAGCTCTTAACATTATTGACCTCAAATGGTGAGCCTAAATTCAATCATAAGATTGGGTCATCATCAACATTACCCTTGCATTAACATCAACATCAAAGGATTGCAAGAGGTAAAATGTTTGGAAAAGGGTTTAATCTGGCTTTGCAACATCATCAATATTTTCATGAATTAAACACATCTTTTGAAAGCCCAAAATCATCATAAAGTAACTTGACTCATAAATCAACCAATAAATCATGAAAACTATAAGAATCCTTAAAAATGCATTTTATCAAACACTTGGTAGATGTGCAATGCTAGTTCAAAATCATGCAATTCAAGAGTATAATCATGCAAGAAAAATAAATGTAAAACCACCCACCAATTCTTGGTAATACCCTCATGCAAAATACACTAAGACCCTTCATCAAATCACATAATAGATCATATATTCATGGCTCAAAATGTGCTTAAATAGTCATAAGCTTATGAAACCCAAACATAGTTCATAGTCAAAGTCATAATAAGTAAGTCCCACAAGTAAATCAACTTAGGAACATGCAATGTATTTAAAAAGGAAGATTAGGCACCATGAGTGAAAGGATCCAATGGTTGAAACCTACATACCATAGCTTTAGAGAATTCCTTGATGAAGATTGGAATGGAGACATGAAGCTTGGATGAATTCCTTAAGATCCGAAAAGAGATTGGGACACTTAAATGTTTGGGTGAAATATTTGTCTAAGTGTTAGAGATGGTTTTGGGGAATGTCTTGAATGATATAAGGTTGAAAAATGACTAAGCATAGGTATTTTTACACATGAGAATGCTTAGGACCAAGACCCAAAGACCTCGAACCAAGAAACAAAAAATAGTCAAAAAATATACATCTGCGCGCCCTGGTTGCATTGCGTCAGGGGCGCGCAGTGCTCACTATAAATCGCCATATTGAAAAATTAATTTTTGATATAGTCACTCTAAAATCTGGGTTAGACCCATTCCCCACTCAATTTCGCGCCTTGATCAAGAATGTGAAGTTAGATTTTTGATATCAAGTATGGATTTTTAGATATATGAAATTACAATTATGGGCACTTTCAAGACACATTTTCTGGCACTTTTAGGAGTTGTTTCACTAATTGAGATGATGGATTGAGATAAGGAGTCTTATGAGCATTGAGTCTTGGGAGGAGTATCAAGCACCGTAATGAGTAAGAGTAAATCCAACTCGTAGTCATTAACAACGTCGCTCAGCGTAGGTGAGGAATCAACCATTGCATTAAGGTTACCTTTTGAGTTAAAGTCCCTGAAAGCAATAGAGGACATGTTGAGGCTAGATCCTAGTGGATCCGATTAGTTATTTACCTAGCAAGATTGAAACAGTTGTGGCAACATCAGCGGGATTGTTGTACAGTCACTGGCTGATAAGTGATTATTGTTGAATAAGAGAAACTAGCAAATAGGTTCTATTCTAATAGTACTCTGAGTTGAGTTGAGTTATGAAGTCTAAGTTGAGTTGAGTTTTAGTTGAGTTAAGTTCTACTGAGTTGACTTGAGTTCCATTGAGTTGAGTTGATGGCCGAGGTTTGATTGGTTTATGAGTCATTTGTCTACTCTTTATTCATACTTTAGATAGACATTTGACATTCTGATTGAGTATCTTCTGAGTTGATGTTAT